>CM035427.1:146757748-146760248 GCA_020310875.1 Ceratopteris richardii | reverse complement strand
TAGCTATACCTTGTAGGTTGCCACTTGTGTCTTGATGACCTTCTGAGTTCTCCACTCCTTGAGGTTTCTGGTTCTTCACACTCAGGATCAAATCTTGGCATTTCTTCAACTTCAACCTGCACTTCATTATTCTCTTGTTCATCAAATATCTGAACCTTTGATTTACCTTTCTTTTGACTCACAATTTCTTCATCATCTGTATTAATATTGATAGTACCTGCATACCAAGTACCTTGCTCATCAAATGTAACATCCTTAGACATAATAAATTGCTTTGTGGATGGACTCCACAATCTATAACCCATCTGCTTGTCATCATAACCAATGAATACATACTTTTCAGCTTTAGGTTCTAATTTGTGTCTTAATTGTGATGGCACATATGCATATGCCAAACATCCAAATACTTTGCAATGGTCTAATGTAGGTCTCTTACCCCACCCTGCCTCATATGGTGTCATACCCTGCAAGGCTTTACATGGCAACCTATTGACCAAATAAGTAGCTGTATTTATAGCCTCAACCCACAAATAATTTGGGCGATTTTTCTCCTTCATCATGGATCTTGCAAACTCAACAAGAGTTCTATTCCTCCTCTTTGCTACACCATTTTGTTGAGGGGAGTACCTGCAAGTGATTTCCCTTTTTATACCTGCATTCCACAAGTAATCACTAAACTCATTAGAGAAATAATCTCCCCCTCCATCTGACCTTAATCTCTTCAACTTATGACCTGTAATTCTCTCTGCATACACATGATAATGTTTGAATGTACTAAATACTTCTGACTTATCTTTGATCACATAGATAGTAATCCATATGGTAGCATCATCAACATAAATCACATAGTACCTTGAACCATTGATATTGAAATCCTTTGATGGTCCCCACACATCTGTGTGTACCAACTCAAGCTTCTCTGAATACATAAAACCATGCTTGGAGTAAGATTGCTTATGAGCCTTACCTAATTGACATGCCTCACATCTGTATGTCATATGTTGACCTGTAACATTAGGCAATCCAAGCACTGAACCACTGTTAATCATATCTTTGATACCTCTTTCATTGAAGTGTCCAAGCCTCTTGTGCCAAAGATCTAACTCAGAGATCTTATGTCCTCCATAAGTGAACAAGGCATGACCAACATTACCTTGAATCTTCAATGTGAACAATCTTCCTTCTTTCTTCCATGAAACAATTTGTTTATACCCATTGCTAGGGTCTTCCACAAATACTCCTTCATTAGTGAATCTCACTTCATAACCTTTTTGAACAATTTGTCCTACACTTATGAGGTTCTTAGGAATTGTAGGAACATACAAGACCTTACTCAAGAGGGTGCTACCATCCTTAGCCTTCACTGATCCAATTGACTTCACATTATGCTTTGTATTGTCACCTGTTTGAACAACATGATTAGATACCTTATTTTCCAAATCAGTCATCAATGCTATGTTACCACTCAGGTGATTGCTACACCCTGAGTCAATGTAGAAGACTCTTTGGTTTTCACTTTGTCTTTCACAAGTTGCATTCATTATCAATGTTGAATCCTCCTTCTGATCTAAAGCATAATTGTAGTAGGTATTATTGTATTGTTGACTTTGGAATCCTCTACCTGCATTTCTTCGAAAGTAATCCCTATTACCTCTACCTCTGAAGTTACCTCTTTGATTTCTGCCACCTCTTCCTCTTGAATTAAAGTTCTGATTATATCCACCATTACTCTGAGTATTATGCCAACAATCATTAGCTAAGTGATTTGTCTTACCACAAATCCAGCAAGCTTTGACTCCATCTTTGTTATTCCTGCCTCTTCCTCTACCTTTGCCACCTCCTCTTCCTCTTAGGAAGTTGGCTTGACTAGTTGTGCCTTCATCTTCATTTGCTTGTTGCTTTCCTTTGCTAATTTTCTTCTTATCCTTTGAGTACATTGCATGACCTGTACTCTTGTCACCTTCACCTTTGACATCCTGCTCAAAGGTTAATATATGTCCTAGCAACTGATTTAAGTCAGGAGTAAAATGATCAAGTGATAATTTAGTAGACAAAATGAATGGCTTCCATTTGTCATCACCTCTCAAACCTGTAAGGATTTGCCTTACCAATTTATCCTCCTCAATGTCTTCATCAACAGCTCGTAATGCATCTGCAATGTCCTTCATTCTGGTTACATAATCTAATTCTGATTTAGAGGCCTTTTTCTTGAATGTGGTAAATTCTGCCCACAAGGATGCCTTCCTTGACTTTGTGGTGTTTTGGAAATGCTCCTCCAAAGCATTCCATATATCACTTGCACTTTCAAGACCTCTAATGTGAGGTAGCAAGTAGTCATTGACTGCCATATAGATAATGCTCCTAGCTTGAGCATCTCTCTTCATCCAATTCTTCAAATCTGACAATTCCTCCCTAGTTGGAACACTAGGATCTCTGAATTGAGGCTTTTCTTCTTCTCTTGTAATATATCCTATCAAATATTTGCTCATTAGATGAGCTT
>CM035427.1:146747748-146750248 GCA_020310875.1 Ceratopteris richardii | reverse complement strand
CATCCATATGACTTCCTTAGCTGCTTCCACAAGTCCTTTGTACTCTGCTTCAGTTGATGATAATGCTACTGTATGTTGTTTCTTGGAACACCAACTTACAAGCTTATCACCAATGTATATCATGTAACCATGAGTTGATCTCCTGTCATCTTGATTACCTGCCCAGTCTGAGTCACTGTAGGCTCTCAACTTCAAATCTGATGTAAAAGGATAATATAATCCTTCCTTTATAGTTCCTTTGATATATCTGAGAACTCTTTGACCTGCAATCCAATGTGGGTCCTTTGGACAATCCATGAATTGTGACAAAACTCCCACTGCATAACTAAGATCAGGTCTTGTTAGTGTAGCATAAATCAAACTACCCACAAGAGATTGATACTTCCTCATATCTTTGTAGTCTGCACCATCATATTTACTGAGCTTGTGATTAACTTCAAGTGGAGTTGAAGCTTCTCTGCAATTTTCCATATCAAACTTCTTCAACAAGTTCAAAAGATACCTTTCTTGTGACACATATATGCCATGATCTGTATAAGTAACTTCCATTCCAAGAAAGTATGATAACTTTCCTAGGTCACTGATCTTAAACTCTTTCTCAAGTAATCTCTTTACCTCCTTGATTCCTTCATCTGAAGTACCTGTGATTATAATGTCATCTACATAAATACAAATGTAGATTGTACCTTCCTCTGTTCTTTTGATAAGTAGACTTGAATCTGCTTTTGAGCTTTGATATCCAAGGTCATTGAGATACTTCACCAGTCTATAGTTCCAAGCTCTTGGAGCTTGCTTCAATCCATACAATGCTCTTCTCAACCTGCAAACAAAATTTGGATACCTGGAATCTATAAACCCTTGAGGTTGTTCCATGTATACCTCATCTGATATGTATCCATTCAAGAATGCATTTTTTATATCCAATTGACTTAGAGTCCATCCTTTTGAAGCTGCAATAGCAATGATTGTCCTTATAGTTGACATCTTAGCTACAGGACTGAATGTCTCATCATAATCTATGCCATAGGTCTGGGCATAGCCTTTCACCACCAATCTAGCTTTGTATCTGGCTATACTTCCATCTGCAAGCTTCTTCACTTTATAAACCCATTTATTTCCAATTACTTTCTTACCATTTGGTTTAGGAACAAGTTCCCATGTCTTGTTCTCCTCCAGTGCATTGAACTCTTCCTTCATTGCTTCTTCCCATTGCTTTTTACCTTTAGCTTCATCATAGTTCTGGGGTTCTTCATCATCTTTCACCATATATGCATAGTTCTTCTGAGTTATGTAAGAAGTATCATAAGAATACCTTTCTGGTTGTCTTCTAGTCCTGCTTGACCTTCTTGGTTCACATTCTTCATAAGTTTCTGGATACACCTCTTCATCAAATATAGGAGCTTCTTCATTCATTCTTGTTAATCCACTTCTGGATGTACTTGCTTGCATATAGTCTTCATCTCTATTCACCTGCACAATTGATTTTCCTTTCTCACATCTTCTTACCTCTTCTTCAAATTCTTCAGCTGTATGACTTTGATCTGCATACCAACTTTTCTGTTCATCAAATGTAACATCTCTAGAAACAATAAATTGTTTGGTTAGAGGATTCCACAATCTGTAACCCATGTGCTTTTCATCATAACCAATGAACACATATTTTTCTGCCTTTGGTTCAAGTTTATGCCTTAGTTGTGATGGCACATAAGCATATGCAATTGATCCAAACACTCTACAATGATCTAGTGTTGGTTTCTTACCCCACCAAGCTTCATATGGAGTCATTCCATTCAGAGCTGCACATGGTAATCTATTCACAAGATATGTAGCTGTATTTACAGCCTCAGCCCAAAGATAATTTGGACAGTTCTTCTCCTTTAGCATAGCTCTAGCAAACTCAACCAAAGTCCTGTTCCTTCTTTCTGCTACACCATTTTGTTGTGGTGTATACCTGCAAGTTATTTCTCTCTTAATACCTGCATTCCAAAGATAATCATTGAACTCTTGGGAGAAGTATTCTCCCCCTCCATCACACCTCAGTCTCTTAAGCTTTTGACCTGTGACTCTCTCTGCATATGCATGAAAATGCTTGAAAGCTCCAAACACTTCTGATCTTTCCTTCAAAACATATAATGTTATCCATCTTGTAGCATCATCAATGAAAAGAACATAATACCTTGAGCCACTGATAGATCCTTCTTTTGTTGGTCCCCATACATCTGTATGAATGAGCTCAAGTACTCCATCATGTTTGAATCCTTTCTTTTGAAATCGTAACCTGTGTGCTTTACCCATTTGACATGCTTCACATTTATAAACCATATGTTGACTTTGCACATTTGGTAATCCTAGTACAGACTGATTAGCAACCATAGCTTTAATTCCTCTTTCATTAAAGTGACCTAATCTCTTATGCCAGAGATCAAGTTCTGTAATCACTCCTTCACCATGTGTGAGCAAAGCTTGACCAATGTTTCCTTGCACTCTTAAAGTAAAGAGT
>CM035427.1:146723788-146730248 GCA_020310875.1 Ceratopteris richardii | reverse complement strand
CTAACTTCTTAGCTTTGGTTCTCCCAATGTCAAACCCGTTTGATCAAATCCTTTTAGTTGTAGATAGCTTATCTCTCAACTTAGATTTTGAGCTATCATATGTGTAAAACTTTACACTGTGCACTGAGCACTGATCATTTTCCTGAACTCGAAATCTGCGCCTGTTTCAGAAGACTGTGAACATTCTTTACATATGAATGTTCCTACACACAATTCTCTTAGCCTGATTACAATTGGAAGCTGAAATTTTGTACAGAGGTCGATCAACTCTAGAATTAGACTTGTACAAAAGCATTTCACAGAAGATCTACCATAGCAGGAGAAGACACGAAAACTTCGGGTGCAACTTTTCTTCTATTCCTCAGAAAATTACAATTGAGTTATGAGAGAGACTTCTTCTCATTCCTATGAACTCTAATGAGTCTTACAACATCCAAATGCACTATTCTCATACTCTCTTACTGTCTCCTCTTATTGCCCCGACATTTTTCCAAAGTATTTATAGGCAAATATGTACAAGCTTATAACTAAACCAAATTATAAGTGATCTATGTCTTCACTAATGTACATATGTGTACATTAGTAACCACCTTCTTTGCTTCAAGACTTGATCTTATCTCCATCCTTTGTCTTCCAAACTTCAATTGGTGATTGGTCTGCACCAACAACTCCCCCTCAATCATCAATTGAGATTTCTCTTATCTTCTTTATGCCTGCTATGTCTTTAAACTTCTGTAACTTTGGTCCATCCAAGCTCTTTGTAAGCATATCAGCTATCTGATCTTTTGTTGAAGTATGTATAACTTCAATCTCTTTATCCATCACCTTCTCTCTTAGAAAGTGATACTGTATCTCAATGTGTTTGGTCCTGACATGAAAAACAGGATTAGCAGCTAGATATAATGAACTCATGTTATCTCCATAAATGATAGGTATGCTCTGTATAGTGTCAAAACTCTTCATAAGAGTCTTAAGCCATATCACTTCTTTTGCAAATTCAACCATGCCTTTGTACTCTACTTCTGTAGATGACAAAGCAACTGTATGTTGCTTCTTTGAGCACCTAGAGATTAACTTATCTCCCACATAACACATGTACCCATAAGTTGACCTTCTATCATCTGGATTACCTGCCCAATCTGCATCACTATATATTTTGATATTTGTATCTGATGTAAAACCATAATACAAACCCTCTTTGAGTGTACCCTTAATGTACCTCAACACTCTTTGACCTGCAATCCAATGTTCTTTCCTAGGACAATGCATAAATTGTGACAACACCCCAACTGCATATGATAAATCAGGCCTAGTTAATGTAGCATAGATAAGACTACCAACCAAACTCTGATATTGTTTCATGTCCTTGAACTCTTCACCTCCAAATCTGCTTAATTTGTGATTCACCTCCATTGGAGTAGGTGCTACTCTGCAATCATTCATTTTAAACTTGGTTAACAAATTCTTTAAGTACCTTTCTTGAGTCACATACACTCCATGTTGAGTGTATGAAATCTCCATGCCCAAGAAATATGACAAATCTCCCAAGTCACTGATTTTGAACTCTTTCTCCATTTGCTTTTTTAGACTTTGTATGCCTTTCTCATCTGTACATGTAAGAATTATATCATCAACATATATGCATATGTAAATGAACCCATCATCACTTGCTTTGACAAGCAAGCTACTATCTGCTTTGGATACTTGAAATCCAAGTTCCTTTAAGAACTTTACAAGCCTATAGTTCCATGCCCTTGGGGCCTGCTTCAAGCAATATAAAGCTCTCTTGAGCTTACACACATAATTTGGATATCGTTCATCTCTGAATCCTTGAGGTTGCTCCATGAAAACATCATCTGAAATATAACCATTCAAAAAAGCATTCTTCACATCTAATTGACACAATTTCCAACCTTTGCATGCAGCAATTGCTATAAGTGTTCTGATGGTTGTCATCTTGGCCACTGGACTATAAGTCTCATCATAGTCAATACCATATGTCTGAGCAAACCCTTTCACAACAAGTCTAGCTTTGTACCTAGACACACTTCCATCTGCAAATCTCTTTGTCTTATAGACCCACTTGCATCCAATGATCTTCTGGCTATTTGGTTTTGGAACCAAATCCCATGTTTGATTTTCCATCAATGCATCATATTCTTCCTGCATAGCTTTTTCCCAAATTTCTTTACCTTTTGCCTCTTCATATGTAGAAGGGTCTTCATCTGCTTTAATCATGTATGCATAATCCTTAGTAGCTAAAAATGAAGTATCATAGCTATACCTTGTAGGTTGCCATTTGTGCCTTGTAGACCTCCTAAGTTCTCCACTTCTTGAGGTTTCTGGTTCTTCACATTCAGGATCAAATCTTGGTGTTTCTTCAACTTCAACCTGCACTCCATGATTCTCTTGTTCATCAAATATCTGAACCTTTGATTTACCTTTCCTTTGACTCACAATTTCTTCATCATCTGTATTGATATTGATAGTACCTGCATACCAAGTACTTTGCTCATCAAATGTAACATCTTTTGATACAAGAAAATGTTTTGTGGAAGGATTCCACAACCTGTATCCCATCTGCTTATCATCATAACCAATAAACACATATTTTTCAGCTTTAGGTTCCAATTTGTGCCTTAATTGTGATGGCACATATGCATAGGCCAAACATCCAAATACTTTGCAATGGTCTAATGTGGGTCTCTTACCCCACCATGCCTCATATGGTGTCATACCCTGCAAGGCTTTACATGGTAGCCTATTGACCAAATAAGTAGCTGTATTTACAGCCTCAGCCCACAAATAATTTGGGCAATTTTTCTCCTTCATCATGGACCTTGCAAACTCAACAAGAGTTCTATTCCTTCATTCTGCTACACCATTTTGTTGAGGAGAGTACCTGCAAGTAACTTCCCTTTTTATACCTGCATTCCACAAGTAATCACTGAATTCATTAGAGAAATACTCTCCCCCTCCATCTGACCTTAGTCTCTTCAATTTATGTCATGTAATTCTCTCTGCATACACATGATAATGTTTGAATGTATTGAATACCTTTGACTTATCTTTGATCACATAGATAGTGATCCATCTGGTAGCATCATCAACATAAATCACATAATACCTTGAACCATTGATACTAAAATCCTTTGATGGTCCCCACACATCTGTGTGTACCAATTCAAGCTTCTCTGAATACATAAAACCATGCTTGGAATAAGATTGCTTATGAGCCTTACCTAATTGACATGCCTCACATCTGTATGTCATATGTTGACCTGCAACATTAGGCAATCCAAGCATTGAACCATTATTAATCATGTCTTTAATACCTCTTTCATTGAAATGTCCAAGCCTTTTGTGCCAAAGATCTAACTCAGAGATCTTATGTCCTGCATAAGTGAACAAGGCATGACCAACATTACCTTGAATCTTCAATGTGAACAATCTTCCTTCTTTCTTCCCTGAAACAATTTGTTTATACCCATTGCTAGGGTCTTCCACAAACACTCCTTCATTAGTGAACCTCACTTCATAACTTTTTTCCACAATTTGTCCTACACTTATCAAATTCTTAGGAATTGTAGGAACATACAAGACCTTACTCAATAAGGTGCTACCATCCTTGGCCTTCACTGATCCAATTGACTTCACATTGTGCTTTGTATTATCACCTGTTTGAACAACATGATTAGATACCTTATTCTCCAAATCAGTCATCAAGGCTATGTTACCACTCAGTTGATTGCTACACCCTGAGTCAATGTAGAAGACTCTTTGATCTTCACTCTGCCTTTCACAAGTTGCATTCATTATCAATGTTGAATCTTCCTTCTCATCTGAAGCATAATTGTAGTAGGTATTGTTATATTGTTGACTTTGGAATCCTCTACCTGCATTTCTTCCAAAGTAACCCCTACTACCTCTACCTCTGAAATCACCTCTTTGATTTCTGCCACCTCTTCCTCTTGAATTATAGTTCTGATTATATCCACCATTACTCTGAGTGTTATGCCAACAATCATTAGCTAAATGATTTGTCTTACCACAAATCCAGCAAGCTTTGGCTCCATCTTTGTTACTCCTGCCTCTTCCTCTACCTTTGCCACCTCCTCTTCCTCTTAGGAAGTTGGCTTGACTAGTTGTTCCTTCTTCTTCATTTGCTTGTTGCTTTCCTTTGTTAGCTTTCTTCTTGTCTTTAGAGTACATTGCATGACCTGCACTCTTGTCACTATCTCCTTTGACATCCTGTTCAAATGTTAGCATATGACCTAGCAACTGATTTAAATCAGGGGTGAAATGATCAAGTGATAATTCTGTAGACAAAATGAATGGCTTCCACTTGTCATCACCTCTCAAACCTGTGAGGATCTGCCTTACCAATTTATCCTCCTCAATATCTTCATCAACAGCTCCTAATGCATCTGCAATGTCTTTCATCCTTGTTACATAATCTGAAATGGATTGAGAGGCCTTTTTCTTGAAGGTGGTAAATTCTGCCCACAAGGATGCCTTCCTTGACTTTGTAGTGTTTTGGAAATGCTCCTCCAAAGCATTCCAAATATCACTTGCACTTTCAAGACCTCTAATATGAGGTAACAAGTAGTCATTGACAGCCATGTAGATTATGCTCCTAGCTTGAGCATCTCTTTTCATCCAATTCTTCAAATCTGATAATTCTTCCCTAGTTGGAACACTAGGATCTCTGAATTGTGGCTTTTCTTCTTCACCTGTAATGTAAGCTATTAAATCTTTGCTCATTAGATGAGCTTCCATCCTCATTGACCATGCAGGATAGTTCTCTCTATCCAACTTCTCTATTTGAAGAGAATCTCCCATCCTTCTGTCACCTGTATATTGAATTCTTCAACCTTTATGAAGTATAAAGTTACCTTTACTTCGAATGACACTCCTTTTGTCTTCCTAGGTGTCGTATGATCTCCTTCTCAAGCTTTTCTTCCAAGCTTTCACCTTTTGAATCTTCAGATGTCAAATTCTTTGTAGCTTCAGCAGTCAGAATCCTCCTTTCTTTAATTCTGATGCTTCCTGCTCTGATACCACTGATGGAGAGTGTTAATCTCCAAAAGAACAACCTACTCTTAAACTTAGAGCACCTCTATATCAAGAGTAATTCAAAACCTTCACCAATTTAAAAGATCAATGACCAAATATCAAATTCTTGAACAAACTGTGAAAAATAAATTACTCAGAAAGTCTGCTGCATATATCTTTCTCATTGACTGAGTAAATGTGTACAGTTTTTTATGAAACTTTGCAGAAGGTGTCGCCTAAAGATTGCGCACCTCCTCCAAGTCAAATCACTCCAAAAGATTCAGTAGATCTTGAGAAATCTACTTAGCAAGTTACCTATGTCTAAATCTGCAATTATGTGAAGTCGATTTGGACACCCCTAACTTCTTAGCTTTGGTTCTCCCAATGTCAAACCCGTTTGATTGAATCCTTTTAGTTGTAGATAGCTTATCTCTCAACTTAGATTTTGAGCTATCATATGTGTAAAACTTTACACTGTGCACTGAGCACTGATCATTTTCCTGAACTCGAAATCTGCGCCTGTTTCAGAAGACTGTGAACATTCTTTACATATGAATGTTCCTACACACAATTCTCTTAGCCTGATTACAATTGGAAGCTGAAATTTTGTACAGAGGTCGATCAACTCTAGAATTAGACTTGTACAAAAGCATTTCATAGAAGATCTACCACAGAAGGAGAAGACACGAAAACTTTGGGCGCAACTTTTCTTCTATTCCTCAGAAAATTACAATTGAGTTATGAGAGATACTTCTTCTCATTCCTATGAACTCTAATGAGTCTTACAACTTCCAAATGCACTATTCTCATACTCTCTTACTGTCTCCTCTTATTGCCCCGACATTTTTCCAAAGTATTTATAGGCAAATATGTACAAGCTTATAACTAAACAAAAGTATAAGTGATCTATGTCTTCACTAATGTACATATGTGTACATATCATTCATCCTGTGAATGTAACCACCTTCTTTGCTTCAAGACTTGATCTTATCTCCATCCTTTGTCTTCCAAACTTCAATTGGTGATTGGTCTGCACCAACAGTATGACCTTCTTCTCAAGCTTTATCCTCAAGCTTTCACCTTTTGAACCTTCAGATGTTGAATTCTTTGCACCTGCAGCAGTTGGGGTCCTCCTACCTTCAATTCTGATGTTTCGTGCTCTGATACCACTGATGGAGAGTATTAATCTCCAAAAGAACAAGTTACTCCTGTATTTAGAGCACCTCTATAACAAGAATAATTCAAACCTTCACCAGTTTTAGAAGATCAATACTCAATTATCAAGTTCTTGAACAAACTATGAAGAAGGAGAATACACAGAAAGTCTCCTACACATAAATCACTCATTGCCTTATCAATTGTGTAAAGTTTCTGATAAAACTTTGTATGAGATGTCGTCTATAGA
>CM035427.1:146701288-146706288 GCA_020310875.1 Ceratopteris richardii | reverse complement strand
ACTATACACAGTCGTATATATGAACTCCTTCTTCTACTTCTTCTCTCTATCCGCGTCAGTTGATACAAACTAACTTATATAGATTTTCTCATTCCCGTAACTTTTGAAAAGCTTCTAGAACTAAAGTGAACTAACTTTACAAGTATGATACACTTGTGAATTTGTCCCTTCACATAGGCATGGGGTTTTCTTTCTAAGATTTGACCTTCAAAATATGTCTAATTAGTGATTGTTTCTCCAACAGCTCCCCCTCAATCACTAATTGACATTCCCTGTTTCTTCATATCATCTTCTTTTCTTTTACTCCTGCCATGCTTTTGAATCTGCTGGTCTTCAGACCATCCAAGCTCTTTGTCATTATATCTGCTAATTGATCTTTAGTAGAAATGTATTCCACTTCAATCTCCTTCTCCATTACCTTTTCTCTGAGAAAATGATACTGTATCTCTATGTGCTTTGTTCTTGCATGAAATACTGGATTTGCTGCAAGATAAAGTAAACTCATATTATCTCCATGTATTGTAGGTGTACCTTGATCAATGCATAAGCTCTTGAACAATGTCTGCATCCATATGACTTCCTTAGCTGCTTCCACAAGTCCTTTGTACTCTGCTTCAATTGATGATAATGCTACTGTATGTTGTTTCTTTGAACACCAACTTACAAGCTTATCACCAATGTATATCATGTAACCATGAGTTGATCTTCTGTCATCCTGGTTACCTGCCCAATCTGAATCACTATAGGCTCTCAACTTCAAATCTGATGTAAAAGGATAATATAATCCTTCCTTTATAGTTCCTTTGATATATCTGAGAACTCTTTGACCTGCAATCCAATGTGGGTCCTTTGGACAATGCATGAATTGTGACAAAACTCCCACTGCATAACTAAGATCAGGTCTTGTTAGTGTAGCATAAATCAAACTACCCACAAGAGATTGATACTTCCTCATATCTTTGTAGTCTGCACCATCATATTTACTGAGCTTGTGATTAACTTCAAGTGGAGTTGAAGCTTCTCTGCAATTTTCCATATCAAACTTCTTCAACAAGTTCAGAAGATACCTTTCTTGTGACACATATATGCCATGATCTGTATAAGTGACTTCCATTCCAAGAAAGTATGACAACTTTCCTAGGTCACTGATCTTGAACTCTTTCTCAAGTAATCTCTTTACCTCCTTGATTCCTTCATCTGAAGTACCTGTGATTATAATGTCATCTACATAAATACAAATGTAGATTGTACCTTCCTCTGTTCTTCTGATAAGTAGACTTGGGTCTGCTTTTGAACTTTGATATCCAAGATCATTGAGATACTTCACCAGTCTATAGTTCCAAGCTCTTGGAGCTTGCTTCAATCCATACAATGCTCTTCTCAACCTGCAAACAAAATTTGGATACCTGGAATCTATAAACCCTTGAGGTTGTTCCATGTATACCTCATCTGATATGTATCCATTCAAGAATGCATTTTTTATATCCAATTGACTTAGAGTCCATCCTTTTGAAGCTGCAATAGCAATGATTGTCCTTATAGTTGACATCTTAGCTACTGGACTGAATGTCTCATCATAATCTATGCCATAGGTCTGGGCATAGCCTTTCACCACCAATCTAGCTTTGTATCTGGCTATACTTCCATCTGCAAGCTTCTTCACTTTATAAACCCATTTATTTCCAATTACTTTCTTACCATTTGGTTTAGGAACAAGTTCCCATGTCTTGTTCTCCTCCAGTGCATTGAACTCTTCCTTCATTGCTTCTTCCCATTGCTTTTTACCTTTAGCTTCATCATAGTTCTGAGGTTCTTCATCATCTTTGACCATATATGCATAGTTCTTCTGAGTTATGTAAGAAGTATCATAAGAATACCTTTCTGGTTGTCTCCTTGTCCTGCTTGACCTTCTTGGTTCACATTCTTCATAAGTTTCTGGATACACCTCTTCATCAAATATAGGAGCTTCTTCATTCATTCTTGTTAATCCACTTCTGGATGTACTTGCTTGCATATAGTCTTCATCTCTATTCACCTGCACAATTGATTTTCCTTTCTCACATCTTCTTACCTCTTCTTCAAATTCTTCAGCTGTATGACTTTGATCTGCATACCAACTTTTCTGTTCATCAAATGTAACATCTCTAGAAACAATAAATTGTTTGGTTAGAGGATTCCACAATCTGTAACCCATCTGCTTTTCATCATAACCAATGAACACATATTTTTCTGCCTTTGGTTCAAGTTTATGCCTAAGTTGTGATGGCACATAAGCATATGCAATTGATCCAAACACTCTACAATGATCTAGTGTTGGTTTCTTACCCCACCAAGCTTCATATGGAGTCATTCCATTCAGAGCTGCACATGGTAATCTATTCACAAGATATGTAGCTGTATTTACAGCCTCAGCCCAAAGATAATTTGGACAGTTCTTCTCCTTTAGCATAGCTCTAGCAAACTCAACCAAAGTCCTGTTCCTTCTTTCTGCTACACCATTTTGTTGTGGTGTATACCTGCAAGTTATTTCTCTCTTAATACCTGCATTCCAAAGATAATCATTGAACTCTTGGGAGAAGTATTCTCCCCCTCCATCAGACCTCAGTCTCTTAAGCTTTTGACCTGTGACTCTCTCTGCATATGCATGAAAATGCTTGAAAGCTCCAAACACTTCTGATCTTTCCTTCAAAACATATAATGTTATCCATCTTGTAGCATCATCAATAAAAAGAACATAGTACCTTGAGCCACTGATAGATCCTTCTTTTGTTGGTCCCCATACATCTGTACGAATGAGCTCAAGTACTCCATCATGTTTGAATCCTTTCTTTTGAAATGGTAACCTGTGTGCTTTACCCATTTGACATGCTTCACATTTATAAACCATATGTTGACTTTGCACATTTGGTAATCCTAGTACAGACTGATTAGCAACCATAGATTTAATTCCTCTTTCATTGAAATGACCTAATCTCTTATGCCAGAGATCAAGTTCTGTAATCACTGCTTCACCATGTGTGAGCAAAGCTTGACCAATGTTTCCTTGCACTCTTAAAGTAAAGAGTCTACCTTCTTTCTTACCAGAGACAATCTGATTATATCCATTCTCTGGATCTTCCACAAATACTCCTTCATTTGTAAACCTGACTTGAAAACCTTTTTCAACTATCTGTCCCACACTAATCAAGTTTTTAGGTATTGTAGGAACATACAAAAGATTGGTTAGCAAATCTGCTCCACTCTTGCATTTCACTTTTCCAATTGAATGTACACTATGTCTTGTATTATCACCAGTTTGAACTGTGTGACTAGAAATGCCTTTTTCCAAATCTGACATCAATTCTATGTTTCCTGACAAATGATTAGAACATCCAGAGTCAATGTAAAATACCTTTAGATCTTCTTTGTCTGATGTGCTAATTGAATTCATCATCAATGATGTATGACTTTCATTCTGTGTGTCATTTGCATAGTTGTAGTAGGTGGTGTTGTAGGATTGATTCTGTCCCCAACTTCTTCCTCCACCTCTACCATAGCCTCCTCTTTGACTTTGTCTACCTCTTTGAAAATTACTTTGATATCTTCCACCTCGACCTCTGCTATTGTTGTTTTGATTCTGGTTTGATCCTTGTTGGTTGTGCCAACAGTCATGAGCCAAATGATTACTCAATCCACAGATCCAGCAAGCCTTTTTGTTGTTATTTTGATTACCTCTTCCTCTTCCAAAACCTCTTGCTCTTCCTCTGCCAGTGCCTTTACCTCTTGCATAATAAGCTTGAGAATTAGACTCCTCTTCATCCTTTGCTTTACCTTTATCTCCTTTCTTCTTATTCTTCAGGTACATTGCAGAACTTTGACCTTTATCTCCATCTCCCTTCAAGTCTTGCTCATATGTGAGCATCAAACCAAGCAACTGGTTCAAATCTGGAACATAATGATTTAATGAAAGTTCTGTTGATAATACAAAAGGTTTCCACCTTTCATCCCCTCTCAAGCCTGCAAGTAGTTGAGCAATCAATCTGTGATCTTCAACATCTTCATCTATGGATCCAAGACTATCTGCTAGATCCTTCATCTTAGTGACATAATCACTAATGGTTTGACTTGGCTTCTTCTTGAATGTTGTAAACTCTGACCATAGACTTGCTTTCCGTGCTTTAGTAGTGCTTTGGAAATGATACTCCAATGCATTCCATATATCTTCAGATGATTCCAATCCTCTGATGTGTGGTAACAAATGATCAAAGATTGTATTGTAAATGTAAGCTTTTGCACTTGCATCCTTCTTCTGCCAATGCTTTAAAGCATCTAGTTCTTCTTTCTTTGGTCGGCTTTCATCTTCGAATACTGGCTTCTCTTCTTCACCTGTAACATATACCATGAGATCCTTACTCATAAGTAAGGCTTCCATTCTCATTACCCATGCGGGGTAATTATCTCTGTCCAGTTTGTCAATGGAGATATGATCTGCCATAGTTCTTTCCTTCTGCTGCAACCTGTGAGCTTAAAGGATAAAGGATAATACCTTTTGAAGTTCTTTGTGTATGAGGATACTTTTGAAGTAACCTTTTGATGCCTTGTGTCTTCAAATGCTTCACCTTTCAAACTTTACTGGAAAACTTTACAAAACTTCTCGTACCTTTGTCGTCTTCTGCTCTCGAGAATCTTTCTGCTCTGATACCACTTGTTGATGTATGAAACACCACAAGAAATGAATTAATGTGACACTAGAACACCTCTATGGTCACCATTAACTCATTGCCACTCCAAACTTTGAGAAATGATAGCCTAAAGTGAGAACTTTGCTTCTACAGAAATTCCTAGTCACCGAAATGACATACCTTCAGTATTTTGCTAATTTCTCCTAGCTCAAGTATTATTTCTCCATGAAACTTTACACGCTGAAACTAGAAGAGTAGAGCTTTCCAACAAGCTATCATATGCATCAAACGGATCTCTAGAACTCAAGTTATGGCTCTCACAAGATGACCCTGTATGAC
>CM035427.1:146693788-146698788 GCA_020310875.1 Ceratopteris richardii | reverse complement strand
GAAGGTCAATTGACCAAAACATTAACATCGAATTTTGTGCCTGTTTCAAGAACCAGTAAACACTTCTTCACATCTGAATGTTCCTACACATAATTCTCACAGCCTATTTATAATTAGGCTCTCAACCTTTAACCATAGAATCATTAACTATGGAATTAGACATCTACAAAAGGATTCTTGAAATGAACAAGCACAGAAGGAGAATGCACAGAAACATCGGGTGCAATTTTTCTTCCATTTCTGAATAAATTTACAACTAAGTGGTGAGAGTGACTCAACTCACTTCTAAGATGTCTAATGACTCATACAACTACTGATTACTCTATTCTCATGCTCTCTCATATTTGCCCCGACTTTTTCCTTGTATATATAGGCAAATATTTACAATATCATGACTATACAAAAGTATAAGTGAACTATCTCTGAATTAATGTACATATGTGTACACATCTTCATCCTCTGAATATGCACTTCCTCCATGCTTCATAATTTGAACTTTCCTTCAATCTTTGACTTCCAAATCTTCATTAAAACTTTAATTGTTGATTTCCCTGCACCAAGAGCTCCCCCTCAATCATCAATTGAGGTTTTCTCTATCTTCTTTATACCTGCCATGTCTTTGAATCTCTATAGCTTTGATCCATCCAAGCTTTTGGTTAGCATATCAGCTATCTGATCTTCTGTTGAAGTATGTATGACTTCAATCTCTTTATCCATCACCTTCTCTCTTAGAAAGTGATACTGAATCTCAATGTGTTTGGTCCTTTGTACTCAGCCTCTGTAAATGATAAAGCAACTATGTGTTGCTTCTTTGAACACCAAGAAATTAACTTATCTTCCACATAACACAAGTATCCATAAGTTGATCTCCTATCATCAGGATTACCTACCCAATCTGTATCACTATAGATCTTGATGTTTGTATCTGATGTAAAACCTTAATACAAACCCTCTTTGAGTGTACCCTTAATGTACCTCAACACTCTTTCACCTGCAATCCAATGTTCTTTCCTAGGACAATGCATGAATTGAAACAAAACTCCCACTGCATATGACAAAGTCAGGTCTAGTTAATGTAGCATAGATTAGACTACCAAACAAACTCTGATATAACTTCATATCCTTGAACTCTTCTCCTCCATATCTGCTCAATTTGTGATTAACTTCCATTGGAGTAGGTTCTACCCTACAATCATTCATCTTAAACTTGATCAACAAATTCTTCAAATACCTTTCTTGAGTTACATACACTCCATGTTGAGTGTATGAGATCTCCATGCCCAAGAAATATGACAAGTTTCCCAAATCACTGATCTTGAATTCTTTCTCCATTTGCTTCTTTAGGCTTTGAATGCCTTTCTCATCTGTACCTGTAAGAATTATATCATCAACATATATGCACATGTAAATAAATCCATCTTCACTTGCTTTGAGAAGCAAGCTACTATCTGCCTTAGATACTTAAAAACCAAGTTCTTTCAAGAACTTCACAAGTCTATAATTCCATGCCCTTGGGGCCTGCTTCAAACCATACAAAGCTCTCTTGAGCTTACATACATACTCTGGATACCTTTCATCTCTGAATCCTTGGGGTTGCTCCATAAAAGTATCATCTGAAATATAACCATTCAAAAAAGCATTCTTCACATCTAATTGACATAATTTCCAACCTTTACATGCAACAATAGCTATGAGTGTCCTGACGGTTGTCATCTTTGCCACTGGACTATAGGTCTCATCATAATCTATAACATAAGTCTGAGCAAAACCTTTCACAACAAGTCTAGCTTTATACTTAGACACACTTCCATCTGCAAACCTCTTTGTCTTGTAGACCCATTTGCATCCAATAATCTTCTGGCTATTTGGTTTAGGAACCAACTCCCATGTCTGATTCTCCATCAATGCATCATATTCTTCCTGCATAGCTTTCTCCCAATTTTCCTTACCTTTTGCCTCTTCATATGTAGAAGGATCTTCATATGCCTTTATCATATAAGCATAATCTTTTCTAGCCAAAAAAGAAGTGTCATAGCTATACCTTGTAGGTTGCCACTTATGTCTTGATGACCTTCTAAGTTCTCCACTCCTTGAGGTTTCTGGTTCATCACACTCAGGATCAAATCTTGGCATTTCTTCAACTTCAACCTGTACTTCATTATTCTCCTCTTCATCAAATATCTGAACCTTTGATTTACCTTTCTTTTGATTCATAAGTTCTTCATCACCTGCATTAATATTGATTGTACCTGCATACCAAGTACCTTGCTCATCAAATGTAACATCCTTACATACAAGGAATTGTTTTGTGGATGGACTCCACAACCTATATCCCATCTGCTTATCATCATATCCACTAAACACATATTTTTCTGCTTTAGGTTCCAATTTGTGCCTTAATTGTGATGGCACATATGCATATGCCAAACATCCAAATACTTTGCAATGATCTAATGTAGGTCTCTTACCCCACCATGCCTCATATGGTGTCATACCCTGCAAAGCTTTACATGGTAACCTATTAACCAAATAAGTAGCTGTGTTTACAGCCTCAGCCCACAAATAATAAGGAAAATTTTGCTCCTTCATCATTGACCTTGCAAACTCAACAAGAGTTCTATTCCTTCTTTCTGCTACACCATTTTGTTGAGGAGAGTACCTGCAAGTAATTTCTCTTTTTATACCTGCATTCCACACGTAATCACTAAACTCATTAGAAAAATACTCTCCCCCTCCATCTGACCTTAGTTTTTTCAACTTATGACCTGTAATTCTCTCTACATACACATGATAATGTTTGAATGTATTGAATACCTCTAACTTATCTTTGATCACATAGATAGTGATCCATCTGGTAGCATCATCAACATAAATCACATAATACCTTGAACCATTGATACTGAAATCCTTTGATGGCCCCCACACATCTGTGTGTACCAATTCAAGCTTTTTTGAATACATAAAACCATGCTTGGAATAGGATTGCTTATGAGCCTTACCTAATTGACATGCCTCACATCTGTATGTCATATGTTGACTTGCAACATTAGGCAATCCAAGCAATGAACCACTGTTAATCATATCTTTGATACCTCTTTCATTGAAATTTCCAAGCCTCTTGTGCCAAAGATCTAACTCAGAGATCTTATGTCCTCCATAGGTGAACAAGGCATTACCAACATTACCTTGGATCTTCAATGTAAACAATCTTCCTTCTTTCTTTCCTGAAAAAATCTGTTTATACCCATTGCTAGGGTCTTCCACAAACACTCCTTCATTAGTGAATCTAACTTCATAACCCTTTTCAACAATTTGTCCTACACGTATCAGATTCTTAGGAATTGTAGAAACATACAGTACCTTACTCAAGAGAGTGCTACCATCCTTGGCCTTCACTGATCCAATTGACTTCACATTGTGCTTTGTATTTTCACCTGTTTGAACTACATGATTAGTTATCTTATTCTCCAAATGAGTCATCAATGCTATGTTACCACTCAGATGATTGCTACACCCTAAGTCAATGTGGAAGACTTTTTGGTCTTCACTTTTCCTTTCACAAGTTGCATTCATTATCAATTTTGAAACATAATTGTAGTAGGTATTGTTGTATTGTTGACTTTGGAATCCTCTACTTGCATTTCTTTGTGACCTCTACTACCTCTACCTCTGAAATTACCTCTTTGATTTCTGCCACCTCTTCCTCTTGAATTAAAATTCTGATTATATCCACCATTACTCTGAGTATTATGCCAACAATCATTAGCTAAGTGATTTGTCTTACCACAAATCTAGCAAGCTTTGACTCCATCTTTATTACTCGTGCCTCTTTCTCTTAGGAAGTTGGCTTGACTAGTTGTGCCTTCATCTTCATTTGCTTGTTGCTTCCCTTTGCTATTTTTCTTCTTATCCTTTGAATACATTGCATGACCTCTACTCTTGTCACCTTCACCTTTGACATCCTGCTCAAAGGTTAACATATGTCCTAGCAACTGATTTAAGTCAGGAGTAAAATGATCAAGTGATAATTCAGTAGACAAAATGAATGGCTTCCATTTGTCATCACCTCTCAAACCTGTGAGGATTTGCCTACCAATTTATCCTCTTCAATGACTTCGTCAACTGCTCCTAATGCATCTACAATGTCCTTCATCCTTGTTACATAGTCTGAGATGGATTGAGAAGCCTTCTTCTTGAAAGTGGTAAATTCTGCCCACAAAGATGCCTTCCTTGACTTTGTGGTGTTTTGAAAATGCTCCTCCAAAGCATTCCATATATCACTTGCACTATCAAGACCTCTAATGTGAGGTAGCAAGTAGTCATTGACTGCCATATAGATAATGCTCCTAGCTTGAGCATCTCTCTTCATCCAATTCTTCAAATATGATAATTCCTCCCTAGTTGGAACACTAGGATCTCTGACATAGGCTTTTCTTCTTCACCTGTGACGTAATTTATCAAGTCTTTGCTCATAAGATGAGCTTCCATCCTCATTGACCATGCTAGATAGTTCTCTCTATCCAACTTCTCTATTTGAAGAGAATCTCCAATCCTTTCTTCACCTATATATTGAATTCTTCAACCTTTATGAGTAATAGATGTACCTTTACTTCGAATAATACTCCTTTTGTCTTCCTTGATGTCGTATGACCTCCTTCTCAATCTTTGCCCTCAAGCTTTCACCTTCTGAATCTTTAATTATTGAATTCTTTAAGTCTGTAGCAGTCGTGATCCTCCTTCCTTCAATTCTGATGCTTCCTACTCTGATACCACTGATCGAGAGTGTTAATCTCCAAAAGAACAAGTTACTCTTGTAATTAGAGCACCTCTATAACAAGAGTAACTCAAACCTTTACCAATTTTAAGGGATGAATGATCAATTATGAAGATTAAGAAAAATATGTGAAGGAGATGACTACACAGAAAGTATGCTGCACATATCTCTCTCATTACCTTATCAACTGTGTAAAGTATTTTATGAAAGTTTGCACAAGGTGTCC
>CM035427.1:146673788-146686288 GCA_020310875.1 Ceratopteris richardii | reverse complement strand
ATCTAATGTCTTCCATGGCCTCCAAGGAGAAAGATCATCCGAGGCTCTTGAAAACCAGAGGGAAAGAGCCAGTGAGAGGCCTGAGGTAAGCTTTGCACACATAGTGGGCAAAGATAGATTAGGATTTGAAAGTGAAAGACCTAAAAGAGAAAGACATAGAGCACATAGGCATCAAAGAGATGCATAAGATTTCCCATTGCCCAGACCTCAAGAGTACCCAAGAACCCTTAGACCCTCTCAAGTGGCCAAGACAATGAAAAACTACTTTTGATGGGTCCGAAGATCCTTATGATCATATGGCCCAGTTCAAACAAGTGTTAAGAGCTGAATAGGTTGAGGAATTGTTCACCTAATTTGAGGTGTTTGGTTTGACCCTTAAGGGTACTTCGTTAGCTTGGTTTTAGCCCCTAAATAGTCACAACTACCAAAATATAGGTCAACTGCTAGAAGCTGAATTACCTACACAAGAAAAACAAGTTTCCCTGTTTTTAGATGGACTTCTAAGTGGGAAACTTAGATCATATGTAGATTTCAAGGAGCCAATCACACTAGATCAATGCGTGAGAATGTGTACTGGCATAGCAGACAATTTGGGTGAGGATTTAGAATTGTCCAAACTCTATAAGGATTCTAATAGTTCTACTAGTGATACCTCCAGACCCTCCACTACAATAGATGAGCTAGCTAAGCAAGTTGCAAAGAAGCTAGGAGTGCAAGATAGACAAACACCTAGGTTTGCCTCATTGAAGTTATGTTATACTTGTGGAGGGGACTACGTGGCTAATGTATGCCCATTGCAAAACAAGAACATGAAAGAATTGAGTGCTCCATATTGAAATATTGGGAGAAAATACACAAACCATACAACTCAAGATTGTTTGTACAATAGTGATGGAGAGTGTTAATCTCCAAAAGAACAAGCTACTCTCGAAGTTAGAGCACCTCTATATCAAGAGTAACTCAAAACCTTCACCAATTTAGAGGATCAATGATCAATTATCAAAATTTTGAATAACTGTGAAGAAGGACTACATAGAAAGTCTACTGCACATACCTCACTCATTGACTTATCAAATGTGTAAAGTTTCTTATAAGACTTTGCATACAGTGTTGCCTATAGTTTACACACCTCCTCCAAGTTAAATCATTCCAAAAGACTCAGTAGATCTTGAGAAATGATCTTAACAAGTCACCTATGTCTAAAACTTTAGTTCTTTACAGTCAACTTTGACACCTGCAACTTCTAAAGCTTGGTTCTCTCAAACTAGAACCTGTTTATGCAAATGCTTCTAGCCATAGATGGCTTACCTTCCAGATTAGATTTTGGCTCCTCATTTGTGCAAAACTTTACACTGTGCACTGAGAAATGATCAATTCTTTGACCATCGAGATTGCGCTTCTTTCAGAAGACACTCAACACTTCCTCACATATGAATGTTCCTACTCATAATTCTCACAGTCTATTTACAATTAAAAGCTGAAAACTTGTACATAGGTCAATCAACTATAGATTTAGACTTGTACAAAAGCATTTTGCAAAAGATTCAACACAGAAGGAGAACTCTCAAAAATATCCGGCGCAACTTTTCTTCATTTCTGGAAAACTTTACATCTGAGTGATGAGAGAGATCTTACTCACTTCTAAAGTGTCTAATGACTCATACAACTTCTAATTTCTCTATTCACATGCTCTCTCATATTCCTCCCCACATTTTTACTTGTATATATAGGCAAATATGTACAAGCTCATAACCATACAAAAGTATAAGTGAGCTATCTCTGAATTAATGTACATATGTATACTCATCTTCATCCTTTGAACATATACTTTCTTCATGCTTCATGACTTGATCTTTTCTTCAACCCTTGACTTCAAAAGTTCAATTGTTGATTTCCTTGCACCAACAGCTCCCCCTCAATCATCAATTGAGGTTTTCTCTATCTTCTTTATACCTGCCATGTCTTTGAATCTTTGTAGCTTTGGTCCATCCAAGCTTTTGGTTAGCATATCAGCTATCTGATCTTTTGTTGAAGTATTTATAACTTCAATCTCTTTATCCATCACCTTCTCTCTTAGAAAATGATACTGAATCTCAATATGTTTAGTCCTGGCATGAAAAACAAGATTAGTAGCTAAATACAATGAACTCATGTTATCTCCATGAATAGTGGGTGTACTTTGAGTGATGTCAAAACTCTTCATAAGAGTCTTAAGCCATATTGCTTCCTTTGCAGCTTCAACCATACCTTTGTACTCAGCCTCTGTAGATGATAAAGCAACTGTGTGTTGCTTCTTTGAACACCATGAAATTAACTTATCTCCCACATAACACATGTATCCATAAGTTGATCTTCTACCATCAGGATTACCTGCCCAATCTGTATCACTATATATCTTGATATTTGTATCTGATGTAAAACCATAATACAAACCTTCTTTGAGTGTACCCTTAATGTACCTCAACACTCTTTGTCGTGCAACCCAATGTTCTTTCCTAGGACAATGCATGAATTGAGACAATATTCCTACTGCATATGACAAATCAGGCCTAGTTAATGTAGCATAGATCAGACTACCAACCAAACTTTGATATAGCTTCATGTCCTTGAACTCTTCTCCTCCATATTTGCTCAATTTGTGATTCACCTCCATTGGAGTAGGTGCTACCTTGCAATCATTCATCTTAAAATTGATCAACAAGTTTTTCGAATACCTTTATTGAGTTACATACACTCCATGTTGAGTGTATGAGATCTCCATGCCCAAGAAATATGATAAGTCTCCCAAGTCACTAATCTTGAACTCTTTCTCCATTTGCTTCTTTAGGCTTTGAATGCCTTTCTCATCTGTACCTATAACAATTATATCATCAACATATATGCACATGTAAATGAACCCATCAGCACTTGCTTTAACAAGCAAGCTACTATCTGCTTTAGATACTTGAAAACCAAGTTCCTTCAAGAGCTTCACAAGTCTATAATTCCATGCCCTTGGGGCCTGCTTCAAACCATACAAAACTGTCTTGAGCTTACATACATAATCTGGATACCTTTCATTTCTGAATCCTTGTGGTTGCTCCATGAAAACATCGTCTGAAATATAACCATTTCGAAAAGCATTCTTCACATCTAGTTGACATAATTTCCAACCTTTACATGCAACAATAGCTATGAGTGTCCTGATGGTTGTCATCTTTGCCACAGGACTATACGTCTCATCATAATCTATACCATATGTCTAAGAAAACCTTTTCACAACAAGTATAGCTTTATACCTAGACACACTTCCATCTGCAAACCTCTTTGTCTTGTAGACCCATTTGCATCCAATGATCTTCTGACTATTTGGTTTAGGAACCAAATCCCATGTCTGATTCTCCATCAATGCATCATACTCTTCCTGCATAGCTTTCTCCTAATTTTCCTTACCTTTTGCCTCTTCATATGTAGAAGGGTCTTCATCTGCCTTTACCATATAAGCATAATCTTTGGTAGCCAAAAAAGGAGTGTCATAGCTATACCTTGTAGGTTGCCATTTGTGTCTTGATGACCTTCTGAGTTCTCCACTTCTTGAGGTTTCAGGTTCATCACATTCTGGATCAAACCTTGGCACTTCTTCAACTTCAACCTGTACTTCATTGTTCTCCTCTTCATCAAATATCTAAACCTTTGATTTACCTTTCTTTTGATTCACAATTTCTTCATCACCTGCATAAATATTGATTGTACCTGCATACCAAGTACCTTGCTCATCAAATGTAACATCCTTTGACACAAGGAATTGTTTTGTGGATTGACTCCACAACCTATATCCCATCTACTTATCATCATATCCAATGAACACATATTTTTCAGCTTTAGGTTCCAATTTATGCCTCAATTGAGATGTCACATATGCATATGCCAAACATCCAAATACTTTCCAATGATCTAGAGTAGGTCTCTTACCCCACCATGCCTCATATGGTGTCATACCCTGCAAAGCTTTACATGGTAATCTATTGACCAAATATGTGGCTGTGTTTACAGCCTCAGCCCACAAATAATTTGGGCAGTTTTTCTCCTTCATCATAGATCTTGCAAACTCAACAAGAGTTCTATTACTCCTTTCTGCTACACCATTTTGTTGAGGAGAGTACCTGCAAGTAGTTTCCCTTTTTATACCTGCATTCCACAAGTAATCACTGAACTCATTAGAGAAATACTCTCCCCCTCCATCTAACCTTAGTCTCTTCAACTTTTGGCCTATAATTCTCTCTGCATACACATGATAATGTTTGAATGTATTGAATACCTCTCACTTATCTTTGATCGCATAGATAGTGATCCATCTGGTAGCATCATCAACATAAATCACATAATACCTTGAATCATTGATACTGAAATCCTTTGATGGTCCCCACACATCTGTGTGTACCAACTCAAGCTTCTCTGAATACATAAAACCATGCTTGGAATAAGATTGCTTATGAGCATTACCTAATTGACATGCCTCACATCTGTATGTCATATGTTGACCTGCAACATTAGGCAATCCAAGCACTGAACCATTATTAACCATATCTTTAATACCTCTTTCATTAAAATGTCCAAGCCTTTTGTGCCAAACATCTAACTCTAAGATCTTAGGTCCTCCATAGGTATACAAGGCATGACCAATGTTACCTTGAATCTTCAGTGTGAAGAGTCTTGTTTCTTTCTTCCATGAAACAATTTGTTTTACCCATTGCTAGGGTCTTCCACAAAAACTCCTTCATTAGTGAACCTAACTTCATAACCTTTTTCAAGAATTTGTCCTACACTTATCATATTCTTTGGAATTGTAGGAACATACAAAACCTTACTCAAGAGACTACTTCCATCCTTAGCCTTCACGGATCCAATTGACTTTACATTGTGCTTTGTATTGTCACCTGTTTGAACTACATGATTAGTTACCTTATTCTCCAAATCAGTCATCAAAGCTATGTTGCCACTCAGGTGATTGCTACACCCTGAGTCAATGTAGAAGACTCTTTGATCTTCACTTGCCTTTCACAAGTTGCATTCATTATCAATGTTGAATCCTCCTTCTGATCTGAAGAATAATTGTAGTAGGTATTGATGTATTGTTGACTTTGGAATCCTCTACCTGCATTTCTTCCAAAGTAGCCTCTACTACCTCTACCTCTGAAATTACCTCTTTGATTTCTGCCACCTCTTCCTCTTGAATTAAAATTCTCATTATATCCACCATTATTCTGAGTATGATGCCAACAATAATTAGCTAAATGATTTGTCTTACCACAAATCCAACAAGCTTTAACATTATCTTTGTTATTTTTGCCTCTTGCTCTACCTTTGCCACCTCCTCTTCCTCTTAGGAAATTAGCTTGGCTAGTTGTACCTTCATCTTCATTTGCTTGTTGCTTCCCTTTACTATTCTTCTTCTTATCCTTTGAATACATTGCTTGACCTGCACTTTTATCACTTTCACCTTTGACATCGTGCTCAAAGGTTAACATATGTCCTAGCAATTGATTTAAATCAGTAGTAAAATGATCTATTGATAATTCAGTAGACAAAATGAATGGCTTCCATTTGTCATCACCTCTCAAACCTGTAAGGATTTGCCTTACCAATTTATCCTCCTCAATATCTTCATCACCTGCTCCTAATGCATCTGCAATGTCCTTCATTCTTGTTACATAATCTGACATGGATTGAGAGGCCTTCTTCTTGAATGTGGTAAATTCTGCCCACAAGGAAGCGTTCCTTGACTTTGTCGTGTTCTGGAACTGCTCCTCCAAAGCATTCCATATATCACTTGCACTTTCAAGACCTCTAATGTGAGGTAGCAAGTAGTCATTAACTGCCATGTAGATAATGCTCCTGGCTTGAGCATCTCTCTTCATCCAAGTCTTCAAATATGATAATTCCTCCCTAGTTGGAACACTAGGAACTCTGAACTGAGGCTTTTCTTCTTCAAGTGTAATATAACCTATCAAGTCTTTGCTCATAAGATGAGCTTCCATCCTTTCTTCACCTATGTATTAAATCCTTCAAGCTTTATGAGGAATAAGGTTACCTTTACTTCGAATGAAGTTCCTTTTGTCTTCCTTGATGTCTTATGGTCTCCTTCTCAAGCTTTGCTCTCAAGCTTTCACCTTTTGAATTTTCAAATCTTGAATTCTTTATGGCTGCAGCAGTCGGGGTCCTCCATTCTTCAATTTTGATACTTCCAGCTCTGATACCACTGATGGAGAGTGTTAATCTCCAAGAGAACAAGCTACTCTCGAGTTTAGAGCACCTCTATATCAGGAGTAACGCAAAACCTTCACCAATTTAGAGGATCAATGATCAATTATCAAAATTTTGAACAACTGTGAAGAAGGTGACTACACAGAAAGTCTTCTGCACATAACTCACTCATTGACTTATCAAATGTGTAAAGTTTTTAATAAAACTTTGCACACGGTGTTGTGTATAATTTACACACCTCCTCCAAGTTAAATCATTCCAAAAGACTCAATAGATCTTGAGAAATGATCTTAACAAGTCACCTATGTCTAAAATTGTAGTTCTTTACAGTCGACTTTGACACCTGCAACTTCTAAAGCTTGGTTCTCTCAAACTAGAACCCATTTATGCAAATGCTTCTAGCCATAGATGGCTTACCTTCCAACTTAGATTTTGACTCCTCATTTGTGCAAAACTTTACACTATGCACTGAGAAATGATCAATTCTTTGACCATCAAGATTGCGCATGTTTCAGAAGACACTCAACACTTCTTCACATATGAATGTTCCTACTCATAATTATCACAGTTTGTTTACAATTAAAATCTGAAAACTTGTACAAAGGTCAATCAACTATAGACTTAGACTTGTACAAAAGCATTTGGCAAAAGATTCAACACAGAAGGAGAACTCTCAGAAATATCGGGCACAACTTTTCTTAATTTCTAGAAAACTTTACATCTGAGTGATGAGAGAGATCTTACGCACTTCTAAAGTGTCTAATGACTCACACAACTTCTAATTTCTCTATTCACATGCTCTCTCATATTTGTCCCGACATTTTGACTTGTATATATAGGCAAATATGTACAAGTTCATAACCATACAAAAGTATAAGTGAGCTAGCTCTGAATTAATGTACATATGTATACACATCTTCATCCTTTGAACATATACTTTCTTCATGCTTCATGACTTGATCTTTTCTTCAATCCTTGACTTCAAAACCTCAATTGTTGATTGCCTTGCACCAACAAATAGGCAGGCCATCACACAAACTTATCAACAACCTTGCCAAAAAGATAGGTATTAGAATGAATACCAAGAGGGTAGGTATTAGAATCAATACCAAGAGGGTAGGTATTAGAATCAATACCAACAACCATTTATAAGCCACAATAGTAATATCTACCTCAATACCAACAACAATACCAAGCACCATATAGGCCACAATCAGTCTTAGGAAACCACCTGCCACCTCTTCCCAATGTGATTTTAATTAAGTATGCAATGGTAGAGGAGACCCTTAATAGAGCATTGGTGCCAATGACCCCTTTGGTCTCAGAAACTGACCCTCATGCTTAGAGGTCTGACTACAACAATTTAAGAGTCCACGAGCTTATTACAGAGAGTCCCCCGAACATAGTGAGACTTATCCATATCACTATGAGGTGCTACCTATGGAACCAAATTGGGAGCCAGAATACACCAATGTCTGTATATGAATCCTAACCCTAGGCCCCAATTGCGACAAATGAGACCACAAGCCCCTAGAGGACAATGTTTTAGATGTCAAGGTGAACATTTCATTCGTGAATGTCCCCACCCATTGGCTCTAGGACAAGGACAAACCATCACAATATAAGCTTTTGTCTTCAATGCGGCAAGGAATGTCTCCCGAGAGATTCTCCAAGGAACCCCTCTAGTGAGCCCAAGGTTACACCCATTAATGTGGCAGCCGTAGTGGTGGATTCAAGTTCAAGTAGCATTAACATGGCTCCTATACACGTAGTCACTAGGGCACAAGCCTTAAAATAGGCTAAACAAGCTGAACAATCAGAGTCAAGTGAATGAGGAGAGCCGAGTAAGAGGAAAAGAAGAACATGGAAGGATATAAGGGAGAAGGCCAATTGTAAGTGGGCTAGAAAGTTATCCAATTTAGAAAAAAGCATGAGAGAGGCAAAAATAAAAATTGTAGAGATTTAAACCCTTTGGGTGTTGTAACACCATCCAGTGCACTTCATCCCACCCCACCACTCATTGTGAGTAGACCACAACTAGGGTTTGTTCTTGTAGATCCAACCCTAGAAGACTTGGACTTGGACATGATGTTCAAGGCCTACCAGGCTCGACTTTATGAAGGGCCAACATCTGCAAACCTAGAAAAGAGTTACCCTAGAAGCAAGTTTATAGATTGAACAAACAACATTTTGCATGAAAATGGTTGAACTAGCTCAGGCTATGCTCGTGCCCAATCAATTGTTCAATCAGACAAGTTCTATCAAATTGGGTTTGCATTTCCAAGTCTTATTAAAAAGATTAGAGTAGTTGGTAAACAAGTTGTAGGTTGCCTAACCTCCACCGGCTCAGCCAGTTGATGGAAGAGAAAGCTCACCACCAATGGAAGTCTATGTCCATGATTCCATCGATGGTGGAAAACCTCTTTCAATTGAATAGTACTCAAAAGAGATCTTGTGGGAAATACAAGAAGAGAAATAGAGCAAGGAGAAGGTTAATCTGCCTCCTATTTGTGAAATAGATGACCTTCATGATCAATTTCCCCAAGATATTCCATTTACTTATGGAGAACAAGCAGAGCAACAAGAAGATGAAAGATTAGGTTTTGAATCTAATTCTTTATAAGAGTTGCCACAATTCAAAGTCCTATGGGAATCTAAATCTCTTCATACCAGAGCTCCCACAATATTGATAAGAAATGAAGACTCAATGGCTCCAAGAAACACTGAAGTCATGAAGAACACTATGGTGCAATTTGATCTCACATTAGAAGCACTGCTCCAAGTAAGACCTAAGCTATGGAAACATGTGGGAAATCAGGCTCCACAACTTGGTTCCAATATGTCAAAAGCAGGCGCTAAGCAAAAAGTCCTAGAGATACCTTTAGACAAAATAGGAGACATGAGTGAAGGTGAAGAAGGTAATACTTATCTTCCAATCACCTATCAAGGTTACACAACCAATGCTATCTTGGATTTAGGTGTAGGTGTTGCGATTGTGAGTACTTCCTTATGGAAGAATGTGGAAAACTAGCATTAAGACCAACTAGAATGAAGCTTCAAATGGCAGACGGCCATATTGAAAGACCTCATGGATTGCTAGAAGGGATAATTTTAACCACTTGTGGTGTAGAGTTTAAACACACCTTTGCTATATGTGACTTTGGTAAAAATAATGTCTTTGAGATGATCCTAGGAAGACCCTTCCTATGACAACTAAAAATAGTACAAGATTGTGGAACCAATTCTTTGTACTTGCAATACTTAGGGGTCACCACTAACATCAATATGAAGGATTATACCTTTAGAGATATACCACCCTATAGTGGAATCCTATCCACAAGGTGCAAGAAGATTCAATCTCGCTGCATTTTGTAAGTTCTTCTGATCCATCATGGATGCATGAAGATACTCATTTGTGGATGTGAAAGCTTGCAATGGAAGAGGAGAGATGCCTAAGGGCAAGAGAAGAAGAAAATTCTCAAGGAGCAGACCAATGAGAGATCTAGCCTACACACTGATGATCTTTCCACATGAGAACTTTGAGCCTCATGGTTGGGTAGAAATCTTAGCCTCCATGGACATCGCTCTCAATGAAGAACAATGGATGCCTCATTGTGATGAGGAGGGTTATGATATCTCTTTGTTCATGTGTGAACCTTGCTAGAAGAGTGTGAATCTAATGAGGTCATAAAAGAAGAAGAGGATGATGATGATTTAGATTCCATTGTGTTGGGTAGTTGCTTTGTAGAAGAGCAAGAAGTACAAAAGACTGAAGAAAATAATGGACAAGAAGAGGATGAGGAAGAAGTCTATCAAAAGGAAGAAGAGATAGAGGTAAATCAGAAGATTGAAGAAGTTTTGTTGGATTTGGGAAAAAAAAATAGAGATGAAGAACAGATAGAAAAACTGGATGTAACATATGAGCCCATGGATATAGATGATATAGTAACAGGAAACAAGTGCCTAGAGAATGAAGAGAAGAAAGGGGAAGAAGTAAATCAACAGGAGCATTCAAACAAGGAAGAAACTTATGAAGCAAGACATACAATATCAGAACAAACACAACAAATCATAAATGAAGGAGAGAAAGTTGAATCAGACCAAGAGGTTGAAGAGAATATAAAAGAAAAAAGGGGATCAGATCTTAAAGCAGATCAAGTATTTGTTTATGAAGAAACAGATGAAGATGAGAAGGTTAAGGAAGAAAAACAAATTGAATTCAAGCAGATAGATCCTAGTTATGGTTTGGAAAGGATACCAAAAGATATTAGAAGTGCTTGTAAAATTATCATGGATAATATAGAGCATTTTAGACCATCAAGCTGGAATATGATAATGTCAGGTATGGCTGCTGAATCAGAATTTATCAAAGGTAGTAGAATCATAGAGGAGCAAAGAGGGAAAAGGAGAAGATGAGTGAGCAAGGAAATACAAGGAAAGAATGATGGCCTGTTAGATAGACAATTCCATATGGAAGCATAGTAGGTTCAGAACCAAAATAAGATTAGATTTTTGGAAGAGAAATGTGCAGACTGAAAATATGTCTAAAATGGAAGGAGAAATAAAGAGAATAGAATCAAAGTACAAAATATTGCACGAGTCCTATCAAATAATGGTTTGATCTAATGAGCAAATCAAAAAATTGCTAATGGATGAAGGGCAGGTAAAGGTGGAAAGACAAGCAATTAAGGAGAATCAAGAAGATCTAGAAGGATTGAAAAAAGAAGTCCAGGGATTACAGGAGGAATTGAAAGAAACCAAAGAAATGGAGAAACAAGCTAGTACACATCCTGCTACTACAATGAGAGGGTATAATACATTATACCAAAATACAGTTAAAGGAAAGGAAGACTAGAGGGATGAAAAAGAAGTGTTGAACTCAAGGAATATTGAATTAATGAGACAAGTATCAGAATTAAAGAAAAAATTGGAAAGCCAAGCACGAAGGGAAAAGGACCATGTAAGGAAGTTACAAGAACACGTAGAAGAAGATCAGAGGAAGGAAACCAGAATGTCACCACCACGAGAGGATAGTTACATAAAAACAAACAATAGACAAGAGGAAGATTAGTCTGAAGAATTTGTACAAAAATTATTAGTGAGTAGAGAATCAAGAATGGATTTCATTACAAAAATGCATAATGAATATGAAGAGAAAGTAATAAAATTTGCATTGGAAAATGGTGTCAGTCCAGATCAACATTTTTGGGTAGTTGATGGACTTGGAATCCCATTTTGCATGATTTTATTAAGTATAAAGAACTATCAGACTATGAGAGTTGGAATACCACCTAACAAGTACTTAGAATATGAACAAGATACATCAGTTACAGAGGAACTCTTTGAGAAAGCTAATCCAAAGTGGAGAAACAGGTGGTTGGATGCCAATCAAGATTGTAGAAAAATTTGGAAAGAGGCTCCTTTACATTTAAAGATTAATCCACCATATTGTCCAGTGGCAAGCAGAAGGGAATGGCCAAACTATTGGAGCAAGAGAAATGAAGGCTTGATCCCAACAAGATGGCTGAATTTTCCTAAAATAGCAAGACCAAAGAAAGGATCATGGCCAAACAAAGAAATACATAGTAGAGACGACAGAATCTATTATAGCAGCATACAAAGATGTCAATGATCCAGCTTTTATATTAATCGTAAGAATCATGAGGTGAATTCTCACTTGTATAGAGACTTTCAGTGATATAGATGTGAGAATACTTAATTATATAGGATTTAACTCACCAACACATGCATTACTTTTTGACATGAGTGAAACACCTTACATAATATGTCTCATGACATACTATAGCAGAGTTGTATTTTTGGGAAGCCATAATTTATAGATTTTTTAGGACACCTTTGACTATGGATTATTTGAAAGACAATAAGAATTTTTTGGGAATTTATCAGTAGTAACTAAATCAAGGTTGATTGCCTATGAAGCTGCATATACAAAGTATTTAAAGAAGGATGTGATAGACAGATCAGAGGCAGTAGTAGAGTAGAGGAAAGCCCTTTTTGAAATGGTGAACAATTTAAATGTGATAGAAAGGAAAAGCCATGATTTACTTGCATAGGTATAACAAAGGAAAAAGAAGTAAGGGAATGCTGAAGAAGAGACTTTTTGTCAATCCTTTGCTAAAAAGTCTAGGATGGGAAGAAAATGCTAGAATATGATTTTTTGTAAGAAAAACCCATTATCTTGTAAACTAATTATCCAAATGATGTAAAGATGAGGAAGAGTCTTCCTCATGTATAGT
>CM035427.1:146663788-146666288 GCA_020310875.1 Ceratopteris richardii | reverse complement strand
ATGGATGATACATCCAATACTCATCATCTATTCATCTATATTTCATATCTCTCTCTTAATACGATCATATACACGTATATATATATATACATATGAGTATTGATTCGTCATTACTTCAAGTATATTGAAGTATTTACAAAACTAATGTACATATGGTTAAAGAACTTTTCTTCCTGAATCTTCACTTTACTTCATGAAGTTGTACTTCAATCTTTTCTTCATATCTTTATTTCTAGGCTTCATATAATCACCAATTGTTGATTGTCCTGCTCCAACAGCTCCCCCTCAATCATCAATTGTGATTACCTACATCTTCTTTATTCCTGCCATATCTTTAAACCTCTGCAACTTTGGTCCATCCAAGCTCTTTGTCATCATATCTGCAAGTCGATCTTTTGTAGGAGTATGCATAACTTCTATTTCTTTATCAACAACCTTCTCTCTCAAAAACTGATACTGAATCTCAATATGTTTAGTTCTAGCATGGAATACAGGATTTGCTGCCAAATATAAAGAACTCATATTGTCTCCACAAATGATAGGAGTACTCTGAACAATATCAAAACTCTTCATAAGAGTCTCTAACCATATTACTTCCTTTGCAGCTTCTACCATGCCTTTGTATTCTGCTTTTGTAGATGATAAAGCAACTGTATGTTGCTTCTTAGGGCACCATGAGATAAGCTTATCTCCCACATCACACAAATATCCATGTGTTGATCTTCTATCATCACAATTACCTGCCCAATCTGCATCATTGTATATCTTGACTCTTGTATCTGAAGTAAATCCATAATACAAACCTTCTTTAAGTGTGCCCTTGATGTACCTAAGTACTCTTTGTCCTGCAATCCAATGTTCCTTCCTAGGACAATGCATGAATTGAGATAGAACTCCAACTGCATATGATAAGTCAGGTCTTGTTAATGTAGCATAAATCAAGCTACCCACCAAACTCTAATAAAGCTTCACATCTTTGAATTCTTCTCCTCCATATCTACTCAATCCATGATTCACTTCCATTGGAGTTGGTGCTATCTTGCAATCTTCCAGTTTACATTTGGTTAGCAAATTTTTCAGATACCTTTCTTGAGTTACATATACTCCATGTTGAGTATATGAAATCTCCATTCCCAAAAAGAATGACAAATTTCCCAAATCACTGATTTTGAATTCTTTCTCCATCTACTTCTTAATCATGTGTATACCTGTGTCATCTGTTCCTGTAGGTATTATGTCATCAACATAAATACAAACATAAATAAATCCATCCTCACTTGCTTTGACTAACAAGCTACTATCTGCCTTTGATGCTTGAAATCCAAGTTCCTGTAAGAACTTTACAAGCCTATAATTCCATGCCCTTGGGGCTTGCTTCAATCCATACAAAGCTCTCTTGAGCTTACACACATAATTTGGATACACTTGGTCTTTGAAACCATTTGGTTGTTCCATATAAACTTCATCTGAAATATAACCATTCAAAAATGCATTCTTTACATCTAATTGAGATAATTTCCAACCTTTGCAAGCAGCAATTGCTATGAGAGTCCTTATGGTTGTCATCTTTGCAACATGACTATAAGTTTCATCATAATCCACACCATATGTCTGTGCACATTCCTTTACAACAAGCCTGGCTTTGTACCTAGATACACTTCCATCTGCAAACCTTTTTGTTTTGTAGACCCATTTACATCCAATGATCTTTTGACTATTTGGTTTAGGAACCAAATCCCAAGTCTCATTTTCCATCAATGCATCATATTCCTCCTACATAGTTTTTTCCCCATTCTTCTTCCCTTTGGCTTCATCATATGTGGATGAACCTTCATCTGCTTTTAACATGTAAGCATAATCTTTAGTAGTCAAGAATGAAGTATCATAGCTATACCTTGTAGGTTGCCATTTGTGCCTAGAAGTTTCTGGTTCATCACATTCTGGATCAAACCTTGGCACATCTCCAACTTCAACTTGTACTTCATTGTTCTCCTCTTCATCAAATATCTGAACCTTTGATTTACCTTTCTTTTGATTCACAACTTCTTCAACATCTGCATGAACATTAAGTGTACCTGCATACCAAGTACCTTGCTAATCAAATGTAACATCCTTAGACACAAGGAATTGCTTTGTAGATGGACTCCACAACCTATAACCCATCTGCTTGTCATCATAGCCAATGAATACATACTTCTCTGCTTTAGGTTCCAATTTATGCCTCAATTGAGATGGCACATATGCATATGCCAAGCATCCAAATATTTTACAATGATCCAAGGTACGTCTTTTACCCCACAAAGCTTCATATGGTGTCATACCCTGCAAAGCTTTACATGGTAATCTATTGACCAAATATGTGGCTGTGTTTACAGCCTCATCCCACAAATAATTAGGGCAATTTTTCTCCTTCATCATGGATCTTGCAAACTGCACGAGTTCTGTTTCTTCTTTCTGCTACCCCATTTTGTTGAGGAGAGTACCTGCAAGTAACCTCTCT
>CM035427.1:146608788-146631288 GCA_020310875.1 Ceratopteris richardii | reverse complement strand
CTTGATATAGAGGTGGTCTAACATCAAGGATAGTTTGTTCTTTTGGAGATTAATACTCTCCATCAGTGGTATCAGAGCAGCTTGTATCAAAGTTGAGGAAAGGAAGACCCCAACTGCTGCAGATATACAGATTTCACATCTTTAAGGTTCAAAAGGATAAAGTGTGAAAGAAAGATTGAAGGAAGACACATAAAGGTTATCAAAAGGATCAAAAGGAGCAACATTCAAAGTTAAGGTACATTCATTTCTTATAAGGATTAAAGATTTGAGACTACAGGTGAATAAAGGATGGGAGATAGTCTCCAAATTGAGAAGTTGGATAGAGAGAACTATCCAGCTTGGTCAATGAGAATGGAAGCTCATCTTATGAGCAAAGATCTGATGGGATACATCACAGGAGAGGAAGAAAAGCCAGAGTTCAGAGATCCTAGTGTTCCAACTAGGGAGGAGCTTGTAGATATAAAGATTTGGATGAAGAAGGATGCTCAAGCAAGGAGCATAATTTACATGGCAGTGAATGATTATTTGCTTCCTCATATTAGAGGACTTGAAAGTGCAAGTGACATTTGGAATGCTTTGGAAGAGCATTTTCAGAATACAACCAAATCAAGGAAAGCTTCATTATGGGCAGAGTTTACTACATTCAAGAAGAAGGCTTCACAATCAATATCTGATTATGTGACAAAGATGAAAGACATTGCTGATTCTTTAGGTGCAGTTGATGAAGACATTGAAGAAGATAAGTTGGTAAGACAAATTCTCACAGGGCTTAGAGGAGATGAGAAGTGGAAGCCTTTTATTTTGTCTACAGAACTTTCATTAGATCATTTCACTCCTAATTTGAATCAATTGTTAGGACATATGCTAACTTTTGAGAATGATATCAAAGGAGATGTTGATAAGAGTGCAGGTCATGCAATGTATTCTAAAGACAAGAAGAAAGCTAGCAAAGGAAAGCAACAATCAGTTGAGGATGAAGGTACTCCAAGTCAAGCAAACTTCCTAAGAGGAAGAGGAAGTGGCAGAAGTAGAGGAAGAGGCAGAAATAACAAAGATAAGGTCAGAGCTTGTTGGATATGTGGTAAGACCAATAATTTATCTCATGATTGTTGGCACAATAATCAAAGCAATGGTAATTTTAATCAGAACTTTAATCAAAGAGGAAGAGGTGGCAGATATCAGAGAGGAAACTTTAGAGGTAGAGGTGGTAGGAATTCTTTTGGAAGAGGTGGAGGAAGAAACTTCCAAAATCAGTCCTATAATAACACCTACTACAATTATGCATCAGATCAGAAAGAAGATTCGACTCTTATTATGAATGCAACATGTGAAGCCTCACATGAAGACATGAGAGTGATTTATATTGACTCAGGATGTAGTAATCATCTGAGTGGAAATATTGCTTTGATGACTGATTTAGATCATAATGCAATTAATCATACAGTTCAAACAGGTGATAATACAAAGCACAAAGTAAAGTCAATTGGTTTAGTCAAAGCCAAAGATGGAAGTACTCTCTTGAGTAAGGTTCTGTATGTTCCTACAATTCCAAAGAATTTGATTAGTGTAGGACAAATTGTGGAAAAAGGATATGAGGTAAGGTTCACTAATGATGGACTTTATGTTGAAGACCCTAGTCAAGGGTATAAACAGATTGTTACAGGAAAGAAGGAAGGAAGGCTCTTCACATTAAAGATACAAGGTAATGTTGGACATGCTATGTTTACATATGGAGTGCAAAAGGTGTCTGAATTGGATCTTTGGCATAAAAGACTTGGACATTTTAATGAAAGAGGTATCAAAGAAATGATTAACAATGGTTCAGTGCTTGGATTGCCTAATGTTGCAGGTCAACATATGACATACAAATGTGAGGCATGTCAATTAGGTAAGGCTCATAAGCAATCTTATTCCAAGCATGGTTTCATGTATTCAGAAAGACTTGATTTGGTACATACAGATGTGTGGGGTCCTTCAAAAGATTTCAGTATAAATGGTTCAAGATATTATGTCATATATGTTGATGATGCTACCAGGTGGATCACAATCTATGTGATCAAAGACAAGTCAGAAGTGTTTAATACATTTAAACACTATCATGCATATGCAGAAAGAATTACAGGTCAAAAATTGAAGAGGCTAAGGTCAGATGGAGGGGGAGAGTATTTCTCTAATGAGTTCAGTGATTACTTGTGGAATGTAGGTATAAAGAGAGAGGTTACTTGCAGGTACTCTCCTCAACAAAATGGGGTAGCAGAGAGAAGAAATAGAACTCTTGTTGAGTTTGCTAGATCCATCATGAAGGAGAAAAATTGTCCAAATTATTTGTCGGCTAAGGCTGTAAACACAGCCACATACTTGGTCAATAGGTTACCTTGTAAAGCTTTGCAGGGTATGACACCATATGAAGCTTGGTGGGGTAAGAGACCTACCTTGGACCATTGTAAAATATTTGGTTGCTTGGCATATGCATATGTGCCATCTCAATTAAGGCATAAATTGGAACCTAAAGCAGAGAAGTATGTATTTATTGGTTATGATGATAAGCAGATGGGTTATAGGTTGTGGAGTCCATACACAAAGCAATTCCTTGTGTCCAAGGATGTTACATTTGATGAGCAAGGCACTTTGTATGCAGGTAAACTTAATGTGCATGCAGATGTTGAAGAAATTGTGAATCAAAAGAAAGGTAAATCAAAGGTTAAGATATTTGATGAAGATGAGAACAATGAAGTACAGGTTGAAGTTGAAGAAATGCCAAGATTTGATCCAGAATGTGATGAACCAGAAACTTCAAAAAGTGGAGAAGTCAGAAGGTCATCTAGGCACAAATGGCAACCTACAAGGTATAGCTATGATACTTCATTCTTGACTATTAAAGATTATGCTTACATGTTAAAAACAGATGAAGATACATCCACATATGATGAAGCCAAAGGGAAGAAGAATTGGGAAAAAGCTATGCAGGAGGAATATGATGCATTGATGGAAAATGAGACTTGGGATTTGGTTCCTAAACCAAATAGTCAGAAGATCATTGGATGTAAATGGGTTTACAAAACAAAAAGATTTGCAGATGGAAGTATTTCTAGATACAAAGCCAGACTTGTTGTGAAGGGATATGCACAGACATATGGAGTGGACTATGATGAGACCTATAGTCCTGTGGCAAAGATGACAACTATCAGGACACTCGTAGCAATTGCTGCTTGCAAAGGTTGGAAATTATCTCAATTAGATGTTAAAAATGCTTTCTTGAATGGTTACATTTCAGATGAAGTTTACATGGAGCAACCAGATGGTTTCAAAGATCAAGTGTATCCAAATCATGTGTGTAAGCTCAAGAGAGCTTTGTATGGATTGAAGCAGGCCCCAAGGGCATGGAATTATAGGCTTGTAAAGTTCTTGAAAGAACTTGGATTTCAAGCATCAAAAGCAGATAGTAGCTTGTTAGTCAAAGCAAGTAAAGATGGATTTATTTATGTTTGTATTTATGTTGATGACATAATATTTACAGGAACAGATGACAAAGGCATACACATGATTAAGAAATAGATGGAGAAAGAATTCAAAATCAGTGATTTGGGAAATTTGTCATTCTTTTTGGGAATGGAGATTTCATATACTCAACATGGAGTATATATAACTCAAGAAAGGTATCTGAAAAATTTGTTAACCAAATTTAAAATGGAAGATTGCAGGATAGCACCAACTCCAATGGAAGTAAATCACAGATTGACTAGATTTGGAGGAGAAGAATTCAAAGATATGAAGCTCTATCAGAGTTTGGTGGGTAGCTTGATTTATGCTACATTAACAAGGCCTGATTTATCATATGCAGTTGGAGTTCTATCTCAATTCATGCATTGTCCTAGAAAGGAACATTGGATTGCAGGACAAAGAGTACTTAGGTACATCAAGGGCACACTTAAAGAAGGTCTGTATTATGGATATACTTCAGATACAAGAGTCAAAATATACAGTGATGTAGATTGGGCAGGTAATTCTGATGATAGAAGATCAACACATGGATATTTGTGTTATGTGGGAGATAAGCTAATTTCATGGTGTTCTAAGAAGCAACATACAGTTGCTCTATCATCTACAGAAGCAGAATACAAAGGCATGGTGGAAGCTCCAAAAGAAGTAATATGGCTAAAGACACTTATGAAGAGTTTTGATATTGTTCAGAGTACTCCTATCATTTGTGGAGACAATATGAGTTCTTTATATTTGGCAGCAAATCTTGTATTTCATGCTAGAACTAAACATATTGAGATTCAGTATCATTTTTTGAGAGAGAAGGTTGTTGATAAAGAAATAGAAGTTATGCATACTCCTACAAAAGATCGACTTGCAGATATGATGACAAAAAGTTTGGATGGACCAAAGTTGCAGAGATTTAAAGATATGGGAGGGATAAAGAATGATGGAGAGTGTTAATCTCCAAAAGAACAACCTACTCTTGAACTTAGAGCACCTCTATATCAAGAGTAAGTCAAAACTTTCACCAATTTAAAAGATCAATGACCAAATATCAAATTCTTGACCAAACTGTGAAGAAGGAAATTACTCAGAAAGTCTGCTGCATATATCTTTCTCATTGACTGAGTAAATGTCTAAAGTTTTTGATGAAACTTTGCACAAGGTGTCGCCTAAAGATTGCGCACCTTCTCCAAGTCAAATCACTCCAAAAGATTCAGTAGATCTTGAGAAATCTACTTCACAAGTTACCTATGTCTAAATCTGCACTTCTGAGAAGTCAATTTGGACACCCCTTAACTTCTTAGCTTTAGTTCTCACAATGTCGAACCCGTTTGATCAAATCCTTTTAGCTATAGATAGCTTATCTCTCAACTTAGATTTTGAACTATCATATGTGTAAAACTTTACACTGTGCACTACTCATTTCATTGAACTCGAAATCTGCGCCTGTTTCAGGAGACTGTGAACATTCTTTACATATGAATGTTCCTACACACAATTCTCTTAACCTGATTACAATTGGAAGCTGAAATTTTGTACAGAGGTTGATCAACTCTAGACTTAGACTTGTACAAAAGCATTCCACAGAAGATCTATCACAGAAGGAGAAGACACGAAAACTTCGGGCACAAATTTTCTTCTATTTCTCAGAAAAATTACAACTGAGTTATGAGAGAGACTTCTCTTCATTCCTATGAACTCTAATGAGTCTTACAACTTAAAAATGCACTATTTTCATACTCTCCTATTGTCTCCTCTATTGCCCCGACATTTTTCCAAAGTATTTATAGGCAAATATGTACAAGCTTATAACTAGACAAAAGTATAAGTGATCTATGTCTTCACTAATGTACATATGTGTACATATCATTCATCCTGTGAATGTAACCACCTTCTTTGCTTCAAGACTTGATCTTATCTCCATCCTTTGTCTTTCAAATCTTCAATTGGTGATTGGTCTGCACCAACAGCTCCCCCTCAATCATCAATTGAGGTTTCTCTTATTTTCTTTATACCTGCCATGTCTTTGAACTTCTGTAACTTAGGTCCATCTAAACTTTTTGTAAGCATATCAGCTATCTGATCTTTTGTTGAATTATGTATAACTTCAATCTCCTTATCCATCACCTTCTCTCTTAGAAAGTGATACTATATCTCAATGTGTTTAGTCCTGGCATGAAAAACAGGATTAGCAGCTAGATATAATGAACTCATGTTATCACCATAAATGATAGGTATGCTCTGTATAGTGTCAAAACTCTTCATGAGAGTCTTAAGCCATATCACTTCTTTTGCAACTTCAACCATGCCTTTGTACTCTGCTTCTGTAGATGACAAAGCAACTGTATGTTGCTTCTTTGAGCACCAAGAGATTAACTTATCTCCCACATAACACATGTATCCATAGGTTGACCTTCTATCATCTGGATTACCTGCCCAATCTGCATCACTATATATTTTGATATTTGTATCTGATGTAAAACCATAATACAAACCTTCTTTGAGTGTACCCTTAATGTACCTCAACACTCTTTGACCTGCAATCCAATGTTCTTTCCTAGGACAATGCATGAATTGAGACAACACCCCAATTGCATATGATAAATCAGGCCTAGTTAATGTAGCATAGATAAGACTACCAACCAAACTCTGATATTGCTTCATGTCCTTGAACTCTTCACCTCCAAATCTGCTTAATTTGTGATTCACCTCCATTGGAGTAGGTGATACTCTGCAATCATTCATTTTAAACTTGGTTAACAAGTTCTTCAAGTACCTCTCTTGAGTCAAATACACTCCATGTTGAGTGTATGAAATCTCCATGCCCAAGAAGTATGACAAATCTCCCAAGTCACTGATTTTGAACTCTTTCTCCATTTGCTTCTTTAGGCTTTGAATGCCTTTCTCATCTGTACCTGTAAGAATAATATCATCAACATATATGCACATGTAAATAAACCCATCATCACTCGCTTTGACAAGCAAGCTACTATCCGCTTTTGATACTTGAAATCCAAGTTCTTTCAAGAACGTTACAAGTCTATAGTTCCATGCCCTTGGGGCCTGCTTCAAGCCATATAAAGCTCTCTTGAGCTTACACACATGATCTGGATATCGTCCATCTCTAAATCCTTGAGGTTGCTCCATGAAAACATCATCTGAAATATAACCATTCAAAAAAGCATTCTTCACATCTAACTGACACAATTTCCAACCTTTGCATGCAGCAATTGCTATGAGTGTTCTGATGGTTGTCATCTTTGCCACTGGACTATAAGTCTCATCATAGTCAATACCATATGTCTGAGCAAACCCTTTTACAACAAGTCTAGCTTTGTACCTAGACACACTTCCATCTGCAAATCTCTTTGTCTTATAGACCCATTTGCATCCAATGATCTTCTGACTATTTGGCTTTGGAACCAAATCCCATGTTTGATTCTCCATGAATGCATCATATTCTTCTTGCATAGCTTTTTCCCAAATCTCTTTACCTTTTGCCTCTTCATATGTAGAAGGGTCTTCATCTGCTTTAATCATGTAAGCATAAAGAATGAAGTATCATAGCTATACCTTGTAGGTTGCCATTTGTTCCTTGTAGACCTCCTAAGTTCTCCACTTCTTGAGGTTTCTGGTTCTTCACATTCAGGATCAAATCTTGGTGTTTCTTCCACTTCAACCTGCACTTCATTATTCTCTTGCTCATCAAATATCTGAACCTTTGATTTACCTTTCCTTTGACTCACAATTTCTTCATCATCTGTATTAATATTGATAGTACCTGCATACCAAGTACCTTGCTCATCAAATGTAACATCTTTTGATACAAGAAAATGTTTTGTGGATGGATTCCACAACCTATATCCCATCTGCTTATCATCATAACCAATAAACACATATTTTTCAGCTTTAGGTTCCAATTTATGCCTTAATTGTGATGGCACATATGCATAGGCCAAACATCCAAATACTTTGCAATGGTCTAGTGTAGGTCTCTTACCCCACCATGCCTCATATGGTGTCATACCCTGTAAGGCTTTACATGGTAGCCTATTAACCAAATAAGTAGCTGTATGTACAGCCTCACTCCACAAATAATTTGGGCAATTTTTCTCCTTCATCATGGATCTTGCAAACTCAACAAGAGTCCTATTCCTCCTTTCTACTACACCATTTTGTTGAGGAGAGTACCTGCAAGTAACCTCTCTTTCTATACCTGCATTCCACAAGTAATCACTGAACTCATTAGAGAAATACTCTCCCCCTCCATCTGACCTTAGTCTTTTCAATTTATGTCCTGTAATTCTCTCTGCATACACATGATAATGTTTGAATGTATTGAATACTTCTGACTTATCTTTGATCACATAGATAGTAATCCATCTGGTAGCATCATCAACATAAATCACATAATACCTTGAACCATTGATACTGAAATCCTTTGATGGTCCCCACACATCTGTGTGTACCAACTCAAGTTTCTCTGAATACATAAAACCATGCTTGGAATAGGGTTGCTTATGCGCCTTACCTAATTGACATGCCTCACATCTGTATGTCATATGTTGACCTGCAACATTAGGCAATCCAAGCACTGAACCATTGTTAATCATATCTTTGATACCTCTTTCATTGAAATGTCCAAGCCTCTTGTGCCAAAGATCTAACTCAGAGATCTTATGTCCTCCATAAGTGAACAAGGCATGACCAACATTACCTTGAATCTTCAATGTGAACAATCTTCCTTCTTTCTTCCCTCAAACAATTTGTTTATACCCATTGCTAGGGTCTTCCACAAACACTCCTTCATTAGTGAACCTCACTTCATAACCTTTTTCCACAATTTGTCCTACACTTATCAAATTATTAGGAATTGTAGGAACATACAAGACCTTACTCAATAAGGTGCTTCCATCCTTAGCCTTCACTGATCCAACTGACTTCACATTGTGCTTTGTGTTGTCACTTGTTTGAACAACATGATTAGATACCTTATTCTCCAAATCAGTCATCAAGGCTATGTTACCACTCAGGTGATTGCTACACCCTGAGTCAATGTAGAAGACTCTTTGATCTTCACTCTGCCTTTCACAAGTTGCATTCATTATTAATGTTGAATCTTCCTTCTCATCTGAAGCATAATTGTAGTAGGTATTGTTATATTGTTGACTTTGGAAACCTCTACCTGCATTTCTTCCAAAGTAACCCCTACTACCTCTACCTCTGAAATTACCTCTTTGATTTCTGCCTCCTCTTCCTCTTGAATTATAGTTCTGATTGTATCCTCCATTACTTTGAGTGTTATGCCAACAATCATTGGCTAAATGATTTGTCTTACCACAAATCCAGCAAGCTTTGGATCCATCTTTGTTATTCCTACCTCTTCCTCTACCTTTGCCACCTCCTCTTCCTCTTAGGGAGTTGGCTTGACTAGTTGTGCCTTCATCTTCACCTGATTGTTGCTTTCCTTTGTTAGCTTTCTTCTTGTCCTTTGAGTACATTGCATGACCTGTACTTTTTTCACCATCTCCTTTAACATCCTACTCAAATGTTAGCATATGACCTAGCAACTGATTTAAATCAGGAGTGAAATGATCAAGCGATAATTTTGTAGACAAAATGAATGGCTTCCATTTGTCATCACCTCTCAAACCTGTAAGGATTTGCCTTACCAATTTGTCCTCCTCAATGTCTTCATCAACAGCTCCTAATGCATCTGCAATATCTTTCATCCTTGTTACATAATCTGAAATGGATTGAGAGGCCTTCTTCTTGAAAGTAGTAAATTCTGCCCACAAAGATGCCTTCCTTGACTTTGTGGTGTTTTGGAAATGCTCTTCCAAAGCATTCCATATATCACTTGCACTTTCAAGACCTCTAATGTGAGGTAGCAAGTAATCATTGGCTGCCATATAGATAATGCTCCTAGCTTGAGCATCTTTCTTCATCCAATTCTTCAAATCTGTTAATTCCTCCCTAGTTGGAACACTAGGATCTCTGAATTGTGGCTTTTCTTCTTCACCTGTAATGTAAGCTATCAAATCTTTGCTCATTAGATGAGCTTCCATCCTCATTGACCATGCAGGATAGTTTTCTCTATCCAATTTCTCTATCTGAAGAGAATCTCCCATCCTTTCTTCACCTGTATATTAAATTCTTCAACCTTTATGAAGTATAAAGTTACCTTTACTTCAAATGACACTCCTTTTGACTTCCTTGATGTCGTATGATCTCCTTCTCAAGCTTTTCTTGCAAGCTTTCACCTTTTGAATCTTCAAATGTCAAATTCTTTGTAGCTACAGCACTCGGGATCTTCCTTTCTTCAATTCTGATTCTTCCTGCTCTGATACCACTGATGGAGAGTTTTAATCTCCAAAAGAACAACCTACTCTTGAACTTAGAGCACCTCTATATCAAGAGTAAGTCAAAACTTTCACCAATTTAAAAGATCAATGACCAAATATCAAATTCTTGACCAAACTGTGAAGAAGGAAATTACTCAGAAAGTCTGCTGCATATATCTTTCTCATTGACTGAGTAAATGTCTAAAGTTTTTTATGAAACTTTGCACAAGGTGTCACCTAAAGATTGTGCACCTTCTCCAAGTCAAATCACTCCAAAAGATTCAGTAGATCTTGAGAAATCTACTTCACAAGTTACCTATGTCTAAATCTGCACTTCTGAGAAGTCGATTTGGACACCCCTAACTTCTTAGCTTTAGTTCTCACAATGTCGAACCCGTTTGATCAAATCCTTTTAGCTATAGATAGCTTATCTCTCAACTTAGATTTTGAGCTATGATATGTGTAAAACTTTACACTGTGCACTAAGCACTACTCATTTCATTGAACTCGAAATCTGCGCCTGTTTCAGGAGACTGTGAACATTCTTTACATATGAATGTTCCTACACACAATTCTCTTAACCTGATTACAATTGGAAGCTGAAATTTTGTACAGAGGTTGATCAACTCTAGACTTAGACTTGTACAAAAGCATTCCACAGAAGATCTATCACAGAAGGAGAATACACGAAAACTTCGGGTGCAAATTTTCTTCTATTTCTCAGAAAAATTACAACTGAGTTATGAGAGAGACTTCTCTTCATTCCTATGAACTCTAATGAGTCTTACAACTTAAAAATGCACTATTCTCATACTCTCATATTGTCTCCTCTATTGCCCCGACATTTTTCCAAAGTATTTATAGGCAAATATGTACAAGCTTATAACTAGACAAAAGTATAAGTGATCTATGTCTTCACTAATGTACATATGTGTACATATCATTTTTCCTGTGAATGTAACCACCTTCTTTGCTTCAAGACTTGATCTTATCTCCATCCTTTGTCTTTCAAATCTTCAATTGGTGATTGGTCTGCACCAACAAAGAAGATGCAAGTAATCACAATTGATGATTGAGGGGGAGCTGTTGGAGCAGGACAATCAACAATTGGTGATTATATAAAGCCTAGAAGTGGAGAGGTGAAGAAAAGATTGAAGATCAACTTCATGGAATGAAGAGAAGATTCGGATAGCAAAGTTATTTAAATCATATGTACATTGGTTTTGTATATACTTCAATATACTTGAAGTAATGACGAATCAGTACTCATATGTATATATAAGTACATGTTCATAGTCGTATTTTTGTGTGAGATGAGTATGAGATGAAATATAGATGAGGAGATGATGAACATTGTATGTATTATCCATCAGATGTATGAAAAGTTAAGATGAGAAAAAGTTTTCAGAGAATTACGCATCGATCTTTTCTCTAGTTCTCCTTCTGTGCTTAATCTTATGAGAAATCTTTTTGTACACATCTAGTCCATAGTTAATCTATCTATGGTTAAAGTTTGAGAGTTCAATTGCAAACAGGTTGAGAGAATTTTGGATAGGAACATCTATATGTGAGAAAGTGTTGAGTGTCTTCTGAAACAGGCGCAGATTCGATGATCAAAGAAATGGACAGTGCTCAGTGCATAGTGTAAAGTTTTACACAAATGAGGAGTCAAAATTTAAGTTGGAAGGTAAGCCATTTATGGCTAAAAGCATTTACTTAAACGGGTTCTAGTTTGGGAGAACCATGTCTTAGAAGTTGCAGGTGTCAAAATCGATTCTACAGAGAGACAGTTTCAGACATAGGTAGATTGTTTGAATCATTTCTCATAATCTACTAAAGCTTTTGAAGTGTTTTAACTTGGAGAAGGTGCGCAACCTCTAGGCGACACATTCTACAAAGTTTTATCAGGAACTTTACACAAATGATTAGTCAGTGAGTGATTAAGGTGCAGTAGACTTTCCTGATAAATGATTTTCTTCACAATTAACTAATTTCTTGATAGTTTGGTGCTTGTCTTCCTAAATTGGTCGGAGTTTAAAGTTATTCTTGATATAGAGGTGGTCTAATATCAAGGATATCTTGTTCTTTTGGAGATTAATACTCTCCACCAATAGATAAATAGATAGATAGATAGATAGATAGATAGATAGCTAGATAGATAGATAGATAGATAGATATATAGATAGATGGATAGATAGATGGATAGATAGATGGATAGATAGATGGATAGATAGATGGATAGATAGATGGATAGATAGATGGATAGATAGATAGATAGATAGATAGATAGATAGATAGATAGATAGATAGATAGATAGATAGATAGATAGATAGATAGATAGATAGATAGCTAGATAGCTAGATAGAGAGATAGAGAGATAGATAGATAGATAGATAGATAGATAGATAGATAGATAGATATATAGATAGATAGATAGATAGATAGATAGATAGATAGATAGATAGATAGATAGATAGATAGATAGATAGATAGATAGATAGATAGATAGATAGATAGATAGATATTTAGATAGATAGATAGATAGATAGGTAGATAGATAGATAGATAGATAGATAGATATGTTGAAGAAACACTCACGAATTTGACATATAGATAGTTATAAAGGAGAGAGAAGCAGAATTAAAGAAGCACGTGCAGAATCAGAAAACCAAATCAAGAATTGTAAATATGAGAATAGGACGTGTAACAGAGTAATATACAGGGGAGTGCGCATAACGCGCATAACGAAGGATCATGGAGCATACCAAAAGTGAAAGAGGCGCGGAAGAGCATGGAAGAATGAAGACTATATATATATATCAATTAAGAATCGAGCGAGAGAGAGATGAAATATAGCAGATGCGCAGAGACGCAGAGATACATATATACAGATAGAGAGAGAGATAGAAGACGCCAAAGATCGCGTATGTAGTATAGAAGACGCCATAGATCGCGTATGTAGAGATGAATAACAGAAACCTGAAACGTCAGGTATTCATCTGAGAGAGATGGTAATAAGAAACCACTCACTGTAGGAGAGTTTCTGTAGCTTGAGCAAGAAGAGGCCAAGCTCACCTGTACACATCTTCTCTAATAGAAAACACATGTTCATGTGGATGTTTGTGTGTACTGTTTGTATGCGAAAGATAGAGTATGTTTATGTTATGGTTAACGTTAGTTAATGTTTAACAGTTAACGTTTTCTCAATAAACGCATTTTTGGTCAGTTGCAGTTCTTACTGTAAACGAGTAATTTCAGGTAGAAGAACGAAGTAGATCTCGCAGAGTAATGCAAGGTTTTGTGTGAGAGATAGCTCATTTTGTAGCTAGACATCTCTACTTTTAGTTGATCAAGCTTTCCGGTGGAAAATATATCTATACATAGTACAAAGTCCGACCGGATAGAGGTTGTCTGAACTAGTGGAGTTTTTCCTTAAACTTTAGAAAGAGTTCAGCAAGTTAAGAAAGTTCACGCATCACTTCCTTACTTCATGTATGTTCACTTGAAGTAATTATAAACAGAATTGAAGTTCATTCCGGTACAATTCCGGTACGATTACGGTGTCAGTCCAGTGACAGTCTGGTGAAGTTTCGGTGAAACTTTTTCAGTAAATTTAGAGCGCAGTCTTATATGTTGAGCGCTAGACTTTGCTAAGCTATTGATTGATTACAGAGGTGTTCCGAATCACTCTAGCTTAGCTCTTCTTAGGCGTGGCGGTTTCCATAGGCTTAAAGGTTCAGCCTTCGTCGCGTCGTCAAGAAGTGGTATCAGAGAAAAGGAAGTATACCACACATCCGCAAGAGTGGTATCAAAGCTAGGCATATCTAATCAGAGCCCAGAGTATTCACCATTATTGGAAACAAGAGCCGGTTAACCACAACGAGTGGAACCAGAACGAGAAAGATTCTGAAGAGCAGAAAGATTCTCAAAAACTCACCGGAAGTAACAGAAACCAGAAGATCATGGCAGACCATGTTACTATTGATAAGTTGGACAGAGATAATTATCCCGCATGGGTAATGCGCATGGAAGCCTTACTTATGAGTAAGGACTTAATGATGTACGTGACCGGAGAAGAAAAGAAGCCGACTTTCAAAGATGATAGTCAATCGGAAAAAGAAGAATTAGAAGCCTTGAAGCTGTGGCAGAAGAAAGATGCAACGGCAAGAGCCTACATCTATAATACCGTAACAGATCATCTACTACCGCATATTAGAGGTCTGGAGAAAGCAGAGGACATATGGAGTGCATTGGAAGATCATTTCCAAAATACTACGAAAGCCAGGAAGGCTAGTTTATGGTCCGAACTTACGACATTCAAAAAGAAGTCGAGTCAAAGCATAAGTGACTACGTCACTAAAATGAAGGATCTAGCAGATAGTCTTGGATCCATAAATGAAGAAGTCGAAGATCATAGATTGATAGCGCAAGTGCTCACAGGATTGAGAGGAGATGAAAGGTGGAAACCTTTCGTACTATCAACTGAACTTTCTTTAAATCATTTTGTGCCAGATTTAAATCAGTTGCTTGGTTTAATGCTCACATATGAGCAAGACCTGAAAGGAGATGCAGATAAAGGACAAAGCTCTGCAATGTACATGAAGAACAAAAAGAAAGACAAAGGTAAGTCAAAAGACGAAGAAGAGTCGAGCTCTCAGGCCTATTACGCAAGAGGTAAAGGCACTGGCAGAGGAAGAGCAAGAGGTTTTGGAAGAGGAAGAAGTAGCTAGAATACCAACAAGAAGGCTTGTTGGATCTGTGGACTCAGTAATCATTTGGCTCATGATTCCTGGCACAATCAGCAAGGATCAAATCAAAATCAAAACAGTAATAGCAGAGGCAGAAGCAGAAGATATCAAAGAGGAAGACAAAATCAAAGAGGAGGCTATGGTAGAGGTGGAGTAAGAAGTTGGGGACAGAATCAATCCTACAACACCACCTACAACAACTACGCAAACGACATGCAGAATGAAAGTCATACAGCGTTGATGATGAACTCTATCAGCACATCAGAAAATGAAGACCTAAAGGTATTCTACATTGATTCTGGATGCTCTAATCATTTGTCAGGAAATATAGAACTAATGTCAGAACTAGAAAAAGGTAGTTCTAGTCACACTGTTCAAACAGGTGACAATACGAGACATAACATACACTCAATTGGAAAAGTGAAATGCAAGAGTGGAGCAGATTTGCTAACCAATGTTTTGTATGTTCCAACAATACCGAAAAATTTGATTAGCGTGGGACAGATAGTTGAGAAAGGTTTTCAGATCAGATTTACAAATAAAGGCGTATTTGTAGAAGATCCCGAGAACGGATACAATCAGATCGTCTCTGGTAAGAAAGAAGGCAGACTCTTTACTTTAAGAGTACAAGGGAACATTGGCCAAGCGTTGCTCACACATGGAGAAAAGGTAATTACAGAACTTGATCTCTGGCATAAGAGATTGGGTCATTTCAATGAAAAAGGAATTAAAGCTATGATAATGAATCAGTCAGTATTGGGATTACCAAATATACAGAATCAACATATGATTCACAAGTGTGAAGCATGTCAATTGGGAAAAGCCCACAGGTTACCTTTCCAGAAGAAAGGATTCAAACATGATGAAGTACTCGAGCTTATTCATACAGATGTGTGGGGGCCAACGAAAGAAGGATCAATCAGCGGATCAAGGTACTATGTTTTATTCATTGATGATGCAACAAGGTGGATAACTCTTTATGTTTTGAAAGAGAAATCAGAAGTATTTGGAGCTTTCAGGCATTTTCATGCATATGCTGAAAGACTTACCAGACGAAAACTTAAAAGACTGAGGTCTGATGGAGGGGGAGAATACTTCGCACGAGAATTCAATGACTATCTTTGGAATGCAGGTATTAAGAGAGAAATAACCTGTAGATATACACCACAACAAAATGGAGTAGCAGAAAGAAGGAACCGAGTTCTAGTTGAATTTGCACGAGCCATGCTAAACGAAAAGGATTGTCCAAATTATCTTTGGGCTGAAGCTGTAAATACATCTACATATTTGGTAAACAGATTACCATGTACAACATTGGAAGGAATGACCCCTTATGAAGCGTGGTGGGGAAAGAAGCCAACACTTGATCACTGCAAAGTGTTTGGATCAGTAGCGTATGCTTATGTACCGTCTCAACTCAGACATAAGCTTGAACCAAAAGCAGAGAAATATGTGTTCGTTGGATATGATGAAAAACAGATGATTTACAGGTTATGGAATCCTCTAACCAAACAATTTACTGTGTCCAGAGATGTTACATTTGATGAACAAAAAGGCTGGTATGCAGATCAAAATCATACGACTAAAAAATTCAAAGAAGAAATAAAAAGAAGAGAGAAAGGGAAATCAATTGTTCAGGTAAACAGAGATGAAAATCATATGCAGGCAAGTACGTCTAGGAACGGATCAGATATGAGAAATGAAGATGATTCGAGATTTGATGAAGAAGTGCATTCAGATACATATGAAGAGTTTGAACCAAGAAGGTCGAACAGGAATAGAAGACAACCAGAAAGGTACTCGTATGATACTTCATACATAACTCAGAAAGACTATCCATATATGGTCAAAGATGATGAAGAACCACAGAGCTATGATGAAGCAAAAGGCAAGAAGCAATGGGAAGAAGCAATGAAAGAAGAAATCAGCGCACTGGAGGAGAACAAGACATGGGAACTTGTTCCGAAACCAAATGGTAAGAAAGTAATCGGAAATAAATGGGTTTTCAAAATAAAGAAATTTGCAGATGGAAGGATAGCCAGACACAAAGCAAGGCTGGTGGTCAAAGGCTATGCCCAAAAGCATGGCATAGATTATGATGAGACGTTTAGTCCGGTGGCAAGGATGTCAACCATAAGAACAGTAATTGTTGTAGTTGCATCAAAAGGATGGAAGATAAGTCAGCTAGATATAAAGAACGCATTTCTGAATGGATACATTTCTGATGAAGTGTACATGGAACAACCTGAAGGGTTCGAAAGTTTCGGATACCCAAATTTTGTCTGTAAGTTAAGAAAAGCACTTTATGGACTGAAGCAAGCCCCAAGAGCTTGGAATTACAGACTTGTGAAATATCTAAACGAACTTGGATACCAAAGTTCGAAGGCAGATGCAAGTCTACTCATAAAAAGAACAGAAGAAGGAATGATCTACATTTGTATTTATGTAGACGACTTAATAATCACAGGAACATCAGATGAAGGGATTACAGAAGTAAAGAAACTACTCGAAAGAGAGTTCAAGATCAGTGACCTAGGAAAGTTGTCATACTTTCTAGGAATGGAAATCACATACACAGATCATGGTGTATATGTGTCACAAGAAAGGTATCTCCTAAACTTACTGAAGAAGTTTAATATGGAGAATTGCAGAGAGGCTTCAACACCGCTTGAAGTAAACCATAAACTCAGCAAATACAATGGAGCAGAGTTTAAAGATATGAAGAAATATCAGTCATTAGTAGGAAGTTTAATTTATGCTATGCTAACAAGACCGGATCTTAGTTATGCAGTAGGAGTTCTCTCACAGTTTATGCATTGTCCGACAGATCAACATTGGGTTGCAGGACAGAGAGTTCTTAGATATATTAAAAGAACTATAAAAGAAGGATTATATTATCCTTTTACGTCGGATATAAAGCTCAGAGCATACAGTGACTCAGACTGGGCTGGAAGTCAAGATGACAGAAGGTCAACACACGGGTATATGATATACCTAGGAGATAAGCTGGTAAGCTGGTGTTCAAAGAAGCAGCACACAGTAGCGTTATCGTCAACGGAAGCAGAGTATAAAGGACTTGTAGAAGCAGCTAAAGAAGTGATATGGATGCAGACCTTGCTCAAAAGCTTGGGCGTTGAACAAGGTATACCAATTATGCATGGAGACAATATGAGCTCTCTATATCTTGCAGCGAACCCAGTATTTCATGCAAGAACAAAACATATAGAGATTCAATATCATTTCCTGAGGGAAAAGGTAATGGAGAAGGAGTTAGAAATTGATGGAGAGTGTTAATCTCCAAAAGAACAACCTACTCTTGAACTTAGAGCACCTCTATATCAAGAGTAAGTCAAAACCTTCACTAATTTAAAAGATCAATGACCAAATATCAAATTCTTGAACAAACTGTGAAGAAGAAGATTACTCATAAAATCTGCTGCATATATCTTTCTCATTGACTGAGTAAATGTGTAAAGTTTTTTATGAAACTTTGCACAAGGTGTCGCCTAAAGATTGCGCACCTCCTCCAAGTCAAATCACTCCAAAAGATTCAGTAGATCTTGAGAAATCTACTTAGCAAGTTACCTATGTCTAAATCTGCACTTCTGAAAAGTCGATTTGGACACCCCTAACTTCTTAGCTTTGGTTCTCCCAATGTCGAACCCATTTGATCAAATCCTTTTAGCTGTAGATAGCTTATCTCTCAACTTAGATTTTGAGCTATCATATGTGTAAAACTTTACACTGTGCACTGAGCACTACGCATTTCATTGAATTCGAAATCTGCGCCTGTTTCAGAAGACTGTGAACATTCTTTACATATGAATGTTCCTACTTACAATTCTCTTAGCCTGATTACAATTGGAAGCTAAAACTTTGTACAGAGGTCGATCAACTCTAGATATAGACTTGTACAAAAGCATTCCACAGAATATCTACCACAGAAGGAGAAGACACGAAAACTTCGGGCGCAAATTTTCTTCTATTTCTGAGAAAATTACAACTGAGTTATGAGAGAGACTTCTTCTCATTCCTATGAACTCTAATGAGTCTTACAACTTACAAATGCACTATTCTCATACTCTCATATTGTCTCCTCTCTTGCCCCGACATTTTTTCAAAGTATTTATAGGCAAATATGTACAAGTTTATGACTAATCAAAAGTTTGAGTGATCTATGTCTTTACTAATGTACATATATGTACATATCCTTCATCTTGTGAATGTAACCACCTTCTTTGCTTCAAGACTTGATCTTATCTCCATCCTTTGTCTTCCATACTTCAATTGGTGATTGGTCTGCACCAACAGCTCCCCCTCAATCATCGATTGAGGTTTCTCTTATCTTCTTTATACCTGCCATGTCTTTGAACTTCTGTAACTTTGGTCCATCTAAGCTCCTTGTTAGCATATCAGCTATCTCATCTTTTGTTGAAGTATGTATAACTTCAATCTCCTTATCCATCACCTTCTCTCTTAGAAAGTGATACTGTATCTCAATGTGTTTGGTCCTGGCATGAAAAACAGGATTAGCAGCTAGATATAATGAACTCATGTTATCACCATAAATGATAGGTATGCTCTGGATAGTGTCAAAACTCTTCATGAGAGTCTTAAGCCATATCACTTCTTTTGCAGCTTCAACCATGCCTTTGTACTCTGCTTCTGTAGATGACAAAGCAACTGTATGTTGCTTCTTTGAGCACCAAGAAATCAACTTATCTCCCACATAACACATGTATCCATACGTTGACCTTCTATCATCTGGATTACCTGCCCAATCTGCATCACTATATATTTTGATATTTGTATCTGATGTAGAACCATAATACAAACCTTCCTTGAGTGTACCCTTAATGTACCTCAACACTCTTTGACCTGCAATCCAATGTTCTTTCTTAGGACAATGCATGAATTGAGATAAAACCCCTACTGCATATGACAAGTCAGGTCTAGTTAATGTAGCATAGATAAGACTACCAACCAGACTCTGATATTGTTTCATGTCCTTGAACTCTTCACCTCCAAATCTGCTCAATTTATGATTCACCTCCATTGGAGTAGGTGCTACTCTGCAATCATTCATTTTAAACTTGGTTAACAAATTCTTCAAGTACCTTTCTTGAGTCACATACACTCCATGTTGAGTGTATGAAATCTCCATGCCCAAGAAATATGACAAATCTCCCAAATCACTAATTTTGAACTCTTTCTCCATTTGCTTCTTTAGGCTTTGTATGCCTTTCTCATCTGTACCTGTAAGAATTATATCATGAACATATATACATATGTAAATGAATCCATCATCACTTGCTTTGACAAGGAAGCTACTATCTGCTTTAGATACTTGAAATCCAAGTTCCTTTAAGAACTTTACAAGCCTATAGTTCCATGCCCTTGGGGCCTGCTTCAAGCCATATAAAGCTCTCTTGAGCTTACACACATAATCTGGATATCTTCCATCTCTGAATCCTTGAGGTTGCTCCATGAAAACATCATCTGAAATGTAACCATTCAAAAAAGCATTCTTCACATCTAATTGACACAATTTCCAACCTTTACATGCAGCAATTGCTATGAGTGTTCTAATGGTTGTCATCTTTGCCACTGGACTATAAGTCTCATCATAGTCAATACCATATGTCTGAGCAAACCCTTTAACAACAAGTCTAGCTTTGTACCTAGACACACTTCCATCTGCAAATCTCTTTGTCTTATAAACCCACTTGCATCCAATGATCTTCTGGCTATTTGGCTTTGGAACCAAATCCCATGTTTGATTCTCCATCAATGCATCATATTCTTCCTGCATAGCTTTCTCCCAATTTTCTTTACCTTTTGCCTCTTCATATGTAGAAGGGTCTTCATCTGCTTTAATCATGTATGCATAATCCTTAGTAGTCAAGAATGAAGTATCATAGCTATACCTTGTAGGTTGCCACTTGTGTCTTGATGACCTTCTAAGTTCTCCACTCCTTGAGGTTTCTGGTTCTTCACATTCAGGATCAAATCTTGGCATTTCTTCAACTTCAACCTGCACTTCATTATTCTTTTCTTCATCAAATATCTGTACCTTTGACTTACCTTTCCTTTGACTCACAATTTCTTCATCATCTGTATTAATATTGATAGTACCTACATACCAAGTACCTTGCTCATCAAATGTAACATCTTTTGATACAAGAAAATGTTTTGTGGATGGATTCCACAACCTGTATCCCATCTGCTTATCATCATAACCAATGAACACATATTTTTCAGCTTTAGGCTCCAATTTGTGCCTTAATTGTGATAGCACATATGCATATGCCAAACATCCAAATACTTTGCAATGGTCTAAAGTAGGTCTCTTACCCCACCATGCCTCATATGGTGTCATACCCTGTAAGGCTTTGCATGGTAGCCTATTGACCAGATAAGTGGCTGTATTTACAGCCTCAGCCCACAAATAATTTGGGCAATTTTTCTCCTTCATCATGGACCTTGCAAGGTCAAGAAGAGTCCTATTCCTCCTTTCTGCTACACCATTTTGTTGAGGAGAGTACCTGGAAGTAACTTCTCTTTTTATACCTGCATTCCACAAATAATCACTGAACTCATTAGAGAAATACTCTCCCCCTCCATCTGACCTTAGTCTCTTCAACTTATGACCTGTAATTCTTTCTGCATACACATGATAATGTTTGAATGTATTGAACACCTCTCACTTATCTTTGATCACATAGATAGTGATCCATCTGGTAGCATCATCAACATAAATCACATAATACCTTGAACCATTGATACTGAAATCCTTTGATGGTCCCCACACATCTGTGTGTACCAACTCAAGTTTCTCTGAATACATAAACCCATGCTTAGAATAGGGTTGCTTATGAGCCTTACCTAATTGACATGCCTCACATTTGTATGTCATATGTTGACCTGTAACATTAGGCAATTCCTCCATAAGTGAACAAGACATGACCAACATTACCTTGAATTTTCAATGTGAACAATCTTCCTTCTTTCTTCCCTGAAACAATTTGTTTATACCCATTGCTAGGGTCTTCCACAAACACTCCTTCATTAGTGAACCTTACTTCATAACCTTTTTCCACAATTTGTCCTACACTTATCAAATTCTTAGGAATTGTAGGAACATACAAGACCTTACTCAATAAGGTGCTACCATCCTTGGCCTTCACTGATCCAATTGACTTCACATTGTGCTTTGTATTGTCACATGTTTGAACAACATGATTAGATACCTTATTCTCCAAATCAGTCATCAAGGCTATGTTACCACTCAGGTGATTGCTACACGTTGAGTCAATGTAGAAGACTCTTTGATCTTCACTCTGCCTTTCACAAGTTGCATTCATTATCAATGTTGAATCTTCCTTTTGATATGAAGCATAATTGTAGTAGGTATTGTTATATTGTTGACTTTGGAAACCTCTACCTGCATTTCTTCCAAAGTAACCCCTACTACCTCTACCTCTGAAATTACCTCTTTGATTTCTGCCACCTCTTCCTCTTGAATTATAGTTTTGATTGTATCCACCATTATTCTGAGTGTTATGCCAACAATCATTAGCTAAATGATTTGTCTTACCACAAATCCAGCAAGCTTTGGCTCCATCTTTGTTACTCCTGCCTCTTCCTCTACCTTTGCCACCTCCTCTTCCTCTTAGGAAGTTGGCTTGACTAGTTGTGCCTTCTTCTTCATTTGCTTGTTGCTTTCCTTTGTTAGCTTTCTTCTTGTCTTTAGAGTACATTGCATGACCTGCACTCTTGTCAACATCTCCTTTGATATCATTCTCAAAAGTTAGCATATGTCCTAATAATTGATTCAAATCATGAGTGAAATGATCCAATGAAAGTTCTCTAGATAAAATAAAAGGCTTCCAAATGTCACTTGCACTTTCAAGACCTCTAA
>CM035427.1:146596288-146603788 GCA_020310875.1 Ceratopteris richardii | reverse complement strand
ATCCATTTGATGTAATTCTTGTCTCATTGGATAGCTATAAGAGTCTATTTTATGCTTACCAATTCTCTGGAGCATTCTCTGAGTAAGCTGGGAGCAACATTCATTTTAGTGAAGTTGTGTGATTGATATCTCTCTCTTTGTGTAGGCTCTGTTGGAAATATTTTGCTCTCTGTTGTAAGGGCTGGTTCTCCTTCTCTATGTATCCATTTGCTATGATTTTGGTGTCATTGGGTAGCTATTATAGTGCTCTAAAGTTGACTCAGGTTTGAGATTCATTCTTCGTATAATCTCTGAGAAAAGTTTGCTGGAGTGAAGTGAGGTCTCTGCTTGACTAGCAGTTGTGAGCATTCAACTAGCTCATGTTGTAGACATTGTTTCTCTTTGTGTAAGCATCCATTTCAAGTGAAATTTGTTTTGTTGGAAAGCCCTTGGTGTCTACTACAGGTCTACAAAAGCTCACTGCAGTTCTCTGCATAAGCTCTGAGTAAGAGCATTTTTGGTGTGCAGAGGTCAAAGAAGGATACCTGTGGAGGTCATTTGCGCTTCATCGTTGCTTAGGGGTTGAGATACTTCCCCCATCAGTGGTATCAGAGCATTTGGGCATCTTGGAGGTATCACATACAAGCAAGAAGACCTCTTGGAGTTGGTGGTTGAAGAGTTGCATCAACAAAAGCTTCTTGGAGGTAGCTCATATCAAGGGGGAGCTATTCTACTCAAATTTGCAAGAGCACAAGGTGTCCATCTAAGGAAAGCTTTGGATTGAGGTAACCTCAGAGCCTCATTTTCATTTTACACACATTGGAGCATTAGCCAAGGGCTAGGTCAAGTATCAAAGACTAGATATGGGAGACTTCAACACTCAAATTGAAAAGCTAGACAAAGGTAACTATCAACCATGGAGATTTAGGGTCTCCAACTATCTTATGGGCAAGGGCCTTTGGGGGTTGATTAGTGGAAGTGAACCAAGACCTAGGTTGGATGAGAATCCAACCAATGACCAGAGAAGGGCCTTTAGGGAATGGAATGAAAGAGACAAGAGGGTTATCTTTATTCTTTCCCAACACATTAGCAATAGCATGATCGGCCATATCCAAGACCTGGATTCAAGCATGAAGGTATGGGAGACACTTGAAAGGCTTTATTCAACAAGCACCAAAGCAAGGAAGATCCAACTCAAGAATGAGCTCAACAACCTTAGGAAGAGCTCAGGGAGTAGCATAAATGACTACATACTTAAGGTCAAGGAGTTATCAGATGCATTGGGATCCATTGGAAGCCACGTAGACGATGACGATCTTGTGGCTTATACTCTCAATGGTTTGAGAGATGATGAGAAGTGGAAACCCTTTACCACTTCAGTTTATGTAAGGGATAATCTTCCCGATTTTGAGCAATTGGTTGCTCTCATGGTCACCGAAGAAATGAACATAGGTGGAAGTTCAACTAAAAGCAAAGATGCACAAGTTTTCTATGCAGGTAATCAAAGGGGCAAAGGAAGACAAGGACAAGGAAGGGGCAAAGGAAGGTTTGGAGGAAGGCAAGGCCACTCAAGAAATCAAGGACATGACCAAGGCACCTCATCACAAAGAGGGAGAGGAAGATCAAGAGGAAGAGGAGGACGACATCAACAAAACAGGAATCAAGATGGCGAAGGATGTTACATATGTGGCAAGTTTGGCCACTATGCAGGTAATCAAAGGGGCAAAGGAAGACAAGGACAAGGAAGGGGCAAAGGAAGGTTTGGAGGAAGGCAATGCCACTCAAGAAATCAAGGACATGACCAAGGCACCTCATCACAAAGAGGGAGAGGAAGATCAAGAGGAAGAGGAGGACGACATCAACAAAACAGGAATCAAGATGGCGAAGGATGTTACATATGTGGCAAGTTTGGCTACCAAGGAGGAAACCAAAGGAACTATAATCAAGGTTCTTCATACAAAGGCCAAGGTAATTATGCTTCTACAAGTTCAGAAAATGACAATCTCTTGATGATGCACATGAATGGGAATTCAAGCAAAGTAGATAACACTTGGTATATTGATAGTGGATGTAGCAACCATATGAGTTGCAATGCTTCTTGGTTTACTAATCTACATGTTCCCAAAGGTAAAGGACATGTAGAAACAGGTGATGATACAGCCCATGAGATCTCCCATGTTGGAGATGTAGCTTTGGATGACAAGGAGGAAGGAAGATGTCTCAAGGATGTCTTACATGTACCTACCATCACAAAGAACTTGGTGTCCGTTGGGCAAATAGTTGAAAGAGGCTATCAAGTAAGGTTCAACAAAGGTGGATGCTTTGTGGAGAACCCTAAGCAAGGTTACAAGGTCATAGCAAGAGGAAAGAAGCAAGGGAGACTCTTCACTTTGGAGGTAAATTCTCATTCTACTCAACATGTCTACTTCACATATGGAAACAAGAGGATTTCGGAGTTGGACTTGTGGCACAAGAGGATAGGTCACATCAACATACAAAGATATAAGGAAATGCAATTCAAGAGGCTGGTTGAAGGTCTTCCCAACTTCCAAGGACAAGGTATGAAGCATTTATGTGAATCTTGTCAACTAGGGAAGCAAGCGAGACTTCCATTCAAGAAGAGTGGCTACATAAGCCAACATCCATTGGAGTTGATACATACAGATGTGTGGGGGCCAACGAAAGAGCAATCCATTGGAGGTAACAAGTACTTTGTCACTTTTATAGATGATTGCACAAGGATGGTTTGGGTTTATTTCATCAAAAAACAAATCAGATGTGTTTACATGTTTCAAAGCATTCAAGGCAATGGTAGAGAAGGAAACAGGTACATATATCAAGAAGCTAAGGTCCGATGGAGGGGGAGAATATTTCTCAAATGAGTTTCCTGATTTTCTAATGGATCAAGGCATCAAGAGGCAAGTAACATGCAGGTACACACCCCAACAAAATGGAGTAGCAGAGAGAAAGAATAGATACATTGCCGAGATCGCTAGAGCAATGCTTAATGAGATGAATGTACCTAACATGTTTTGGAGTGATGCAGCAAATACCGCCGTGTATCTAATGAATAGGGCTCCTACCTCAGGGATCCATGGCTTGACACCATATCAAGCCTATTATGGTAAGAAACCTGATCTTTCCCACTTGAAGATATTTGGATGTACTTGTTATGTACATGTGTCAAGTGAATTGAGGCACAAGCTACAACCAAAGGCAGAAAAGTGTGTGTTTCTAGGATATTCAAATGATCATAAAGGTTACAGGTGCTTCAACCCAAACACAAAGGACTTGAGGATATCAAGGGATGTAGCATTTGATGAGCTACTCCCTTGGTATAAGAAGTATGATTGTATGCAGGACTATGAAGAAGAAAAGCATGGACATGATGAAGAACAAATCGACCTAGAGCTAAGCGGCCCAAGGTGTTCCATCAATGAAGATAGTTCAAGCATGAACTCACCATGGAGGGGGAGATCTTCATCAAGCTATGAAGCACAATCAATCAACAAAGGCAAAGCAACATTGGTGGAGTTGGATGAAGAAGGTAATGAAGTTGAAGATGATGAAGGACACATGATGGAGAAAGAAGCCACGTCAAAGAAAGAGATCAAGTTCCCAAGGCAAAGGAGGTTTATTCCTCCAAAAGGTGAAGAAAGGAAGTCTTCTAGAGTTAAGTATCCAACTCAAAGGTTTACTTATGATTCATACATGGCAACACATTATGCATATATGAACAAAGTAGTAGAAGATCATGAGCCCGATTGCTATGAAGATGCAAGCAGGTACACCGAATGGAAAGAGGCAATGCAAGAAGAGATCGACGCACTTGAGGAAAATCAAACATGGACTCTAGTGCCCAAGAAGGAGAACATGAAGGTAATAGGTAATAAGTGGGTGTATAAAGTAAAGAGGAATTCAGATGGATCTATTTCTAGGTTCAAAGCAAGATTGGTGGCCAAGGGTTTTGCACAAACCTATGGAGTGGACTTTGAAGAGACATTCAGCCCCGTGGCAAAGATGAGCACCATTAGGACACTCATTGCAATGGCTGCTAGCAAAGGATGGAAGCTCTTCCAATTGGATATCAAGAATGCCTTTCTCAATGGAGACTTGGAAGAAGAGGTATACATGGAGCAACCACTAGGTTTTGTTCATAAAGAGTTTCCACATCATGTTTGTAGGTTGAAGAAGGCACTTTATGGCCTAAAGCAAGCTCCAAGGGCTTGGAACCAAAGATTGGTGGACTATTTGATCAAATGTGGTTACAATCAATGCAAGGCGGATCCATCTCTCTTCATCAAACAAAGAGGAGAACTTGTGGTCTACATGTGTGTGTATGTAGATGATCTTATCATTATAGGTAATGATACAAAGGGCATTGAGGAGATCAAGGCAAAGCTTGGAAAGGAGTTTAGGATCTCTGATCTTGGAGATCTTAGGTATTTTCTTGGCATTGAAGTTGTATACAAAGAAGAAGGTATTATGCTCATACAAAGGAAGTATATTCTAGACCTACTTGAGAGGTTTGGGATGCTACATTGCAAGCCTATTTCAAATCCCATGGAAGTTAATGTAAAGCTAAGCTCCATTGATGGAGAGCCATTAGAGGATGTAACTTTGTATCGATCTATTGTAGGCTCTTTCAATTATGCCACAATAACCAGGCCCGACATAGCATATGGAGTTGGAGTGTTATCACAATTTATGCATAGTCCAAGGACTACACACTTGCAAGCTGCAAGAAGAATGTTGCGATATCTCAAAGCCACTATAAATGAAGGATTGTTCTACTCATTTGATGATGATATGTAGGTCAAAGCTTATTCCGATGCCGATTGGGCCGGTTCGAAGGAAGATAGAAGGAGTACAAGTGGTTACCTAGTCATGCTAGGTAGCAAGATCATCTCATGGATTTCAAAGAAGCAACCCACGGTGGCATTATCTTCCACCGAGGCTGAGTATAGAGCTTTGGCTCAAGTCACATGTGAGCTAATGTGGATTAAGAAGTTATTTATGGAGCTTAATTTGCAGGTTGACACATATCCAATTTTTTGTGACAACATGAGTAGCATTCATCTAGCATCAAACCCTGTCTATCATGCTAGAACCAAGCATATTGAAGTACACTATCACTTCATAAGGGAAAAGGTGATATCCAAGGAAGTTTCAGTACATCATATTGGTACCAAGGACCAAGTTGCGGACATGTTTACAAAGGCTTTGGATGGGATGAAGATTTCAAAATTCAAGCAATGCATCAACATGAAGGAGCTTGGATGAGGATGAAGAATTGAAGCTTGAGGGGGAGTGTTAAAAGTCAAGCTTCAAGCTAAAAATTCGTGGGGAATCTTTTATGGACATGTGGAGCAATCAAAGGAAGCCAAAAGCCACGAGATTCCATCAAGAAAAGTCACTCAACCACTCCCCAAGTCATCTCAACTAATTCCTCCAAGTTAGGAGGCTGATTTGGAAAGGTAGTTCCTAGATTTTAGGGGCACACCTCTCACTATAAAAGGATCATGTATCCCGACTTCTTTTGGGCCATCTTCTTGGAGTTTTAGCTCATGTAAAGTGAGCACTAAGTGCTGGAGTTGTGATAAGCAAGCCCCTTGCTTGCTTGTTTGTTTTCTTTTAGTAGGCATATCTATGTGTGTGCGCAGGCAGTGTTGCAACTCTCTACCTCATATGGTATCCATTTGATGTAATTCTTGTCTCATTGGATAGCTATAAGAGTCTATTTTATGCTTGCCAATTCTCTGGAGCATTCTCTGAGTAAGCTGGGAGCAACATTCATTTTAGTGAAGTTGTGTGATTGATATCTCTCTCTTTGTGTAGGCTCTGTTGGAAATATTTTGCTCTCTGTTGTAAGGGCTGGTTCTCCTTCTCTATGTATCCATTTGCTATGATTTTGGTGTCATTGGGTAGCTATTAGAGTTCTCTAAAGTTGACTCAAGTTTGAGATTCATTCTCTGTATAATCTCTGAGAAAAATTTGCTGGAGTGAAGTGAGGTCTCTGCTTGACTAGCAGTTGTGAGCATTCAACTAGCTCATGTTGTAGACATTGTTTCTCTTTGTGTAAACATCCATTTCAAGTGAAATTTGTTTTGTTGGAAAGCCCTTGGTGTCTACTACAGGTCTACAAAAGCTCACTGGAGTTCTCTGCATAAGCTCTGAGTAAGAGCATTTTTGGTGTGCAGAGGTCAAAGAAGGATACCTGTGGAGGTCATTTGCGCTTCATCGTTGCTTAGGGGTTGAGATACTTCCCCCATCAATTCTCACAGCCTGTTTACAATTAAGCTCCCAATATTTAACCATAGATGCATTAACTATACACTTAGAAATCTATAAAAGGATTCTTGAAATGATCAAGCACAGAAAGAGAATGCACAGAAACATCGGGCGCAACTTCTCTTCATTTCTGGAAAAGATTACATCTGGATGAAAGAGCTATTCTAATCTCTTCATAAGTGTCTAATGACTTCTAATTCTACTCAATTCTCATGCTCTACATTCTCTCTCACACTTGTCCCGACATTTTCCAACTATATATATAGACAAAAATTTACAAGCTTATGATATAAATGAACTATCTCTGACATAATGTACATATGTGTACACATCTTCCAAATTCTGAATGTGTCCTTCCTTCATGCTTCACAACTTGTTAGCTTCTCAAATCCTTGACTTCATTTCCATGTCAAAACATCAATTGGTGATTGTCCTACACCAACAGCTCCCCCTCAATCATCAATTGAGGTTTTCTCTATCTTCTTTATGCCTGCCATGTCTTTGAATTTCTATAGCTTTGGTCCATCCAAGCTTTTGGTAAGCATATCAGCTATCTGATCTTTTGTTGAAGTATGTATGACTTCAATCTCTTTATCCATCACCTTCTCTCTCAGAAAGTGATACTGAATCTCAATGTGTTTAGTTCTTGCATGAAACACAGTGTTAGCAGCTAAATACAATGAACTCATGTTATCTCCATAAATGATAGGTGTACTCTGTATGGTGGCAAAACTCTTCATGAGAGTCTTAAGCCATATCACTTCCTTTGCAGCTTCAACCATACCTTTGTACTCAGCTTCTGTAGATGATAAAGCAATTGTGTGTTGCTTCTTTGAACACCAAGAGATTAACTTATCTCCCACATAACACAAGTATCCATATGTTGATCTCCTATCATCAGGATTACCTGCCCAATCTTCATCACTATATATTTTGATGTTTGTATCTCATGTAAAACCATAATACAAACCCTCTTTGAGTGTACCCTTAATATACCTCAACACTCTTTGACCTGCAATCCAATGTTCTTTCCTAGGACAATGCATGAATTGAGACAAAACCCCAACTACATATGATAAGTGAGGCCTAGTTAATGTAGCATAGATAAGACTACCAACCAAACTCTGATATAGCTTCATATCCTTGAGTTCTTCTCCACCATATCTGCTCAATTTGTGATTCACCTCCATTGGAGTAGGTGCTACTTGCAATCATTCATTTTAAACTTGA
>CM035427.1:146571288-146583788 GCA_020310875.1 Ceratopteris richardii | reverse complement strand
GTTGTTGGGATAGATTGATTAAAAGGTGACCCATAGATTCTAGTTCCGAAAAAATTGGAATGGGGTGGGATGGCAGAGGAGGGCGAGGTTGTGACGAGGTTCCGGTGAGGAGTTGTTGTGAATTTGGAGGTGAATAGTTGAGGGAGGATGTAGAGGCTTCAGAAGTTTCGGTGGGGTGACTGGGCTTGATGGGGCTGCGGTGTGGTTCCGATTGGGAGATGGGGTTAGCAGGCGGAGTTTTGGGGAGGGCAGAGTCAGTAGTTGTTACCTTGTTTATTTGTTCCATTTCTGCATTATGTGCTTCTGTGGATTCCATTGCCTTCAGTAGCTTGTCTAGTGCATCTTGATTAGATTGCTGCTCATTTTCCTGTTGCTCTGATTCTTTTTCGGTTGAAATGATTTCCGTCTCTGCTTGATCTTGTTGTTCTTGTTGCTCTGCTGATGATTCATTGTGTATTGAAGTTGCTGTATCATGGAAGGTTTCTTCTTCGTTCTTCTCTTTGTCTTTGTCGTCATCGTTAACTTTGCCGGCTGAGCCTTGTGCTTCACTTTCTGAGGAGCTAATTCTGATACGTTTCCTGCAGAACAACTGATTGAGCTCTTCTTCATCTTCTTCTTCCTCATCTTCTAGTAGTTGAACTGACTCTTTGTGCCTTAAGACTGGTCCTCGTGGTGGTGGTTGAGCGGCGAGTATGGTTGGGAAGAGGAAAGAAAGGATGTGGGGAAGTCTGGATCGAGGGGTGGTTCCTTTGTTGACTTGTTTCACTATGGCGACGCACTCCTTATGGATTCAGTGAAAGAAAAATGAGGCGAAATTAACGGGTTCTCGTGCGGCAAGGTCGATGGCGGAATAGAATGGGCGGGAGATACCATAGGTGCGTTTTTGGAGGTTAAGGATTACGACTAAGAACTGTAATGCGGTTCTTTTAGGTTCGGGGCGGCAGAGAATGGCGTATTCATTCGATGAATGGCGGGGGAAGAGTTCGGTCATGCGGGCTACGGGGATACTTGGGCCATTCTCGCAGCCTTGTGGAGTGAGGCGGAAGGCTTCGGCGAAGGTCTGGAAGGTTATGACGGTTCTAGATGGTAGGGAGAGGAAGATCCATTGTCGTTCGGTGATGGGGGATTGGGTGATGGCAGGGGTGATTTGCGCAAAGAAGGGATGGGCTTCCACTGAGTGCCATGGCAGCTCAACGAAGTTGGCCAACCCTCGGAGGCGCAGGTATTCTCCTACCTGGGTAGGGATACCATCACAGAAGGCTGTGTAGTGTTGGTGTGTGAAACACCACAAGAACTAAACTAATTTAGTATTAGAAGACCTCCATAACCATCATTAGCTTAGCAAACCTCTAAATATGGACCTTCAACTCTGAACTTAGTGAAAATCAAAAATTTCACTTCACAGAAATCTGCACCTCTTCTTCAAACTTTCAATCTGACCTGTATCAGCTTGATCTTTGCAAATTCTTCTGATCATTTGCTAAGAAAGGTTCTTGCTAATGTTCAGTAACACATAATAAGCAAAACTTTCAAGTAATAACTTCAAAATCTTCTGATTTTGTACCAAACTTTTCACTATGTCTGAAAACTGGAAATTGACTTCATCGATTTGACATACCTTCACTCTTAAGCTGATTTCTCTGAGTATGCGTCCCGTTTCTTAAAGATCTTTTGACCAAATGTAGTTGAGGAGAGTAGCTTTAAAATGAGTTATCACTTACCAAAAACTTTACACCATGCTTCGAGATCTGACCTTAAGAAGTTCTGAATAATGGGTATACCTTGATCAATTCCCAAACTTTTGAATAATGTCTGCATCCATATGACTTCCTTTGCTGCTTCTACAAGTCCTTTGTATTCAGCTTCTGTTGATGATAAGGCCACTGTGTGTTGTTTCTTTGAACACCAACTCACAAGCTTATCTCCAATGTATATCATGTAGCCATGGGTAGACCTTCTATCATCTTGACTTCCTGCCCAATCTGAATCACTATAGGCTCTCAATCTTATATCTGATGTAAAAGGATAATACAATCCTTCTTTCAAAGTCCCTTTGATATATCTAAGGACTCTTTGACCTGCAATCCAATGTGGATCCTTTGGACAATGCATGAATTGAGAAAGAACACCAACTGCATAACTAAGATCAGGCCTTGTTAGAGTTGCATAAATTAAACTTCCCACTAAAGATTGGTACTTCCTCATGTCTTTGAACTCTGCACCATCATATCTACTGAGTTTATGATTTACCTCTAGTGGTGTAGATGCCTCTCTGCAATTCTCCATGTTAAACTTCTTTAGAAGATTCAAAAGATACCTTTCTTGTGATACATATATGCCATGTTCTGCATAAGTGATTTCCATTCCAAGAAAATATGACAATTTTCCTAGATCACTTATCTTGAATTCCTTCTCAAGTAGCTTCTTCACCTCCTTGATTCCTTCATTTGAGGTACCTGTAATTATAATGTCATCTACATAGATACAAATGTAGATCATACCTTCATCTGTTCTTTTGATAAGTAAACTTGCATCTGCCTTTGAACTTTGATATCCAAGATCATTAAGATACTTTACAAGTCTATAATTCCAAGCTCTTGGAGCTTGTTTCAAGCCATAAAGAGCTCTTCTCAACCTGCAAACATAATTTTGAAACTTATGATCTGCAAACCCTTGAGGTTGCTCCATGTAAACCTCATCTGATATATATCCATTCAAAAATGCATTCTTAATGTCCAATTGACTCAATGTCCATCCTTTTGATGCTGCAATGGCAATGATTGTCCTTATGGTTGACATCTTTGCCACAGGACTGAATGTCTCATCATAATCTATGCCAAAAGTTTGAGCATAGCCTTTAACCACCAATCTGGCTTTGTATCTGGCTATAGTTCCATCTGCATGCTTTTTAATTTTGTAAACCCATTTATTTCCAATCACTTTCTTACCATTAGGCTTTGGAACAAGTTCCCAAGTTTTGTTTTCTTCAAGTGCATCAAACTCTTCCTTCATTGCTACTTCCCATTGTCTCTTACCCTTTGCTTCATCATAGCTTTGAGGTTCTTCATCTTCCTTAACCATGTAAGCATAATTTTTCTGAGTCAAGTAAGAAGTATCATATGAATACCTTGTAGGTTGCTTCCTCATTCTGGTTGACCTTCTTGGTTCACACTCTTCATGTATATCTGGATGTACTTCTTCATCAAATATTGGTTCATCTTCATTCCTTCTATATGATCCAACTCTTGATGTGCTTGCTTGCATATGTTCTTCATCTCCATCTATCTGCATATGTGACTTACCTCTTGCACTCCTTCTTATCTCTTCTTCAAATGTTTCAAGGTCACAATCTTTATCTGCATACCAACTCTTCTGTTCATCAAAGGTCACATCTCTGGAAACAATAAAATGTTTAGTTAAAGGACTCCATAGCCTATAACCCATTTGCTTTTCATCATACCCAATAAACACATATTTTTCTGCCTTTGGTTCTAGCTTATGTCTGAGTTGTGATGGCACATAAGCATAGGCAATTGACCCAAACACTTTACAATGGTCAAGTGTTGGTTTTTTACCCCACCAAGCTTCATAAGGGGTCATACCATTCAAAGCTCCACATGGTAGCCTATTAACAAGGTATGTGGCTGTATTTACAGCCTCAGCCCAAAGATAATTAGGGCAATTCTTTTCCTTTAGCATTGCTCTTGCAAATTCAACCAATGTTCTATTTCTCCTTTCTGCCACCCCATTATGTTGAGGTGTATACCTGCAAGTTATCTCTCTCTTGATACCTGCATTCCAAAGATAGTCATTAAACTCTTGGGAGAAGTATTCTCCCCCTCGATCAGACCTTAGCCTCTTGAGTTTTTGACCTGTAACTCTTTTTGCATAAGCATGAAAATGTTTGAAGGCTCCAAATACTTCTGATCTTTCTTTTAGAACATAAAGGGTTATCCACCTTGTAGCATCATCAATAAACAAAACATAATACCTAGATCCATTTATTGAACCTTCTTTTGTTGGCCCCCATACATCTGTATGTATGAGTTCAAGCAAACCATCATGCTTGAAACCTTTCTTCTGAAATGGTAGTCTATGAGCTTTTCCCACCTGACAAGCTTCACATTTGTATATCATATGTTGATTCTTCACATTTGGTAGTCCCAATACAGATTGGTTCTCCACCATAGTTTTGATTCCTCTTTCATTGAAATGTCCCAATCTCTTATGCCAAAGATCTAACTCTGTAATTACTTCATCACCATGTGTGATTAGGGCTTGACCAACATTTCCTTGTACTTTGAGAGTAAAAAGTCTACCTTCCTTCTTACCACAAACAATGGGTTTGTATGCATCATCTGGATCTTCAACAAATACCCCTTCATTTGTAAATCTGACTTGAAAACCTTTCTCCACTATTTGTCCAACACTAATCAGATTCTTTGGTATTGTTGGAACATACAAAACATTTGTTAATAAATCAGCTCCACTCCTGCACTTCACTTTTCCAATTGAATGCACATTATGTTTTGTATTATCACCTGTTTGTACTGTATGACTTGAATTGCCTTCTTCCAATTCTGACAATAATTCTATATTACCTGACAAATGATTTGAACAACCAGAGTCAATATAAAATACCTTGAGATCCTCCTTTTCTGATGAACTTATTGAATTCATCATCAATGTTGTATGGTTGTCATTCTGTGTATCATTTGCATAATTGTAATATGTGGTGTTGTATGATTGGTTCTGATTCCAATTTCTTCCACCACCTCTTCCATAACTTCCTCTTGAATTCTGTCTTCCTCTTTGAAATTGATTCTGAAATCTTCCACCTCTTCCTCTGCCATTGTTGTTCTGATTTTGGCTTGATCCTTGTTGATTATGCCAACAATCATAAGCTAGATGATTGCTCAATCCACAAATCCAACATGTCTTCTTGTTATTGTTCTGATTACCTCTACCTCTTCCATTTCCTCGACCTTTACCTCTGCCAAAACCTCTTCCTCTTGCATAATTTGCTTGAGTTGTTGATTCTTCTTCATCCTTTGCTTTGCCTTTATCTCCTTTCTTTTTATTCTTCAGGTACATTGCAGAACTTTGACCTTTGTCTCCATCTGACTTCAAGTCTTGCTCAAATGTGAGCATCAATCCAAGTAATTGATTCAATTCTGGCACATAATGATTTAATGAGAGTTCTGTTGAAAGTACAAAAGGCTTCCACCTTTCATTACCTCTTAACCCTGCAAGTAATTGTGCTATCAACCTATGATCTTCAATATCCTCATCAATGGATCCAAGGCTATCTGCCAAGTCCTTCATCTTAGTGACATAATCACTAATGCTCTGATTCTGTTTTTTCTTGAATGTGGTGAACTCTGACCATAAGCTAGCCTTCCTAGCTTTAGTAGTGTTTTGGAAGTGATCTTCCAAAGCATTCCAAATATCTTCAGCTGTTTCTAATCCTCTGATATGTGGCAACAAATGATCTGTAATAGTGTTATATATATAAGCTCTTGCACTTGCATCTCTCTTCTGCCATAGCTTCAAAGCTTCTAGCTCTTCCTTTCTTGGATGACTTTCATCTTCAAATTTAGGCTTCTCTTCTTCACCTGTTACATATACCATTAGGTCCTTACTCATAAGTAAGGCTTCCATCCTCATTACCCAAGCAGGATAGTTATCTCTGTCCAATTTGTCAATGGACACATGATCTGCCATGGTATCCTTGCTTCTGCTTCAACCTGTAAGTATAAAGTTAAATAATGATACCTTTTGTAGATCTTTACCCTTGGGAGCAACTTCGAAATAACCTTCTGATGTCTTTTGGTTGTTGAACACCTCAGCTTCCACTTTCTTTAATAAAGAACTCTTCAATTCTTCTTGTATCTGCTCTTCCTTTACTCTCGAGGACCTTATCTGCTCTGATACCACTTGTTGGTGTGTGAAACACCACAAGAACTAAACTAATGTAGTATTAGAAGACCTCCATAACCATCATTAGCTTAGCAAACCTCTAAATATGGACCTTCAACTCTGAACTTAGTGAAAATCAAAAATTTCACTTCACAGAAATGTGCGCCTCTTCTTCAAACTTTCAATCTGACCTGTATCAGCTTGATCTTTGCAAATTCTTCTGATCATTTGCTAAGAAAGGTTCTTGCTAATGTTCAGTAACACATAATAAGCAAAACTTTCAAGTAATAACTTCAAAATCTTTTGATTTTGTACCAAACTTTTCACTATGTCTGAAAACTGGAAATTGACTTCATCGATTTGACATACCTTCACTCTTAAGCTGATTTCTCTGAGTATGCGTCCCGTTTCTTAAAGATCTTTTGACCAAATGTAGTTGAGGAGAGTAGCTTTAAAATGAGCTATCACTTACCAAAAACTTTACACCATGCTTCGAGATCTGACCTTAAGAAGTTCAGACAAATGTGCGCCAGAAAAGTCATAACTGTCAACTACCTTTCACAGTCATATGAAATGACTTAGAACTCAATGTACAAGAAGAATTAGACTCAATCCTTCTACACAAACATGTGTTGATTATCAGAGAAGATGTGTACAAAATGGCTTGGCCTAATTTTGCTCATAGCCATGGAAAACTCTCTCAGACTCAGAAGTTTTTCCTCAACATCTCTCTCAGAAAAGACACGACTTTTCTCTACTTACTCAGATTACAAAATTGAGTTCTCTCTTACATGTTTTTGACTCAAATTAACTTATATACCTATGGTTTACATTCTCCTAGACTTGAACTCGTAAGTTCTGAGATCAAATGAGAAACTAGACTCTAATTTTGCACTAATTTACAATAGTGAAATTGTCCCTTCACTTAGGCTTGATTTTTTGTAGGTCTTTTCTTCACTTCTTCTTTCCTCCATCATATGTCTTCATATGTCTTCATATATCCATGCCTAATTAGTGAGTGAAGCCCCAACATGTAGTTCGCCAACGCTTCCATTGTGCACGCAAACACGAATACACAGGACACAGCACACGGATACACAGAATACAGGAAACACAAGCACAATCACAAGAACACAATAGCATTTTGTGGCGCAACCGAAGAGCTTAAGTATAGATATTACGGTGGGGGGGGTAGGAAGTGATGGTTATCATTGTGCGGTGCTAGAATGATATTGCTTTTAATTTGGCATGCATACTTGAGTAATTGGTAAGGAGGGCGGCTTATGACAAAACACGGCTATTTAAAAAAGAAAAGAAAGAACAGAATGAAAAGTAAAAAACAAAAGCTGAAAAATGTGGTCCACCGCCGAATGATTTAATGCGGACTAATAGCGCTTTGATATGACCGCAACTTCGAGCCGTTGATTACTTTTGGAAGTGGATTTCCGGTCAACATAGTCAACCGAAAAGTTGCTGGACCGATTTGCTCTGCGATCTTGTAAGGGCCGAACCACCGTAATTTGAATTTGCCTGCGGATCTATTTGACTTTGCGTTATAGAAAAGTACAAGCTGTCCTACCGAAAACACTGGAGTTTTCAGGTTTCGATCGTGCGTCCTTGCCTGTCTTAGTTGAACTTCGTGCATAGTTAAGAAACTGAGCCATCGATGCTCATCTAACTCTCTGAGAGTGTCCAACCGAAATGACAGTGAGTCTTCCGGTAGTAATTTCTGGGTAATGGCTACTCGTAAACTTGGTATAACTATCTCCATTGGTGCTATTGCTTCTAGGCCATAAGCTAATTTGAAAGGTGTCAATCCTGTTGTTACCTTATAGGTAGTCGGGTATGCCCATAATACTGCAGGTAGCAGTTGATCCCATCTTTCCGGTGATTCCATGATCAATTTTCGAAGGATATTCAGCAAAGATTTATTTGTACTTTCGGCCAATCCATTAGCACGAGGATAATAAGGAGAACTAAATTTATGTGTGACCTGGAACGAATGTGTAAGTGCCTTCATTAGATTGTTTACAAAATGAGTGCCTTGATCTGAGACAATTTCCAGTGGTAAGCCAAAACGTGGAAAGACATCGGTTAGCAGACACTTTGCTACCGTAACGGCTGTAGCAGACCGTAAATCCCAGGCTTCAGCCCATCTGGTTGCATAGTCTATACAGGTCAGTATGTAACGGTTGTTACTGAAGACTGCTGGTGGTGTAATTGGACCGATAAAATCTAGACCCCACTTCTGGAAAGGTTCCATTGGTAAGATGGGTTGCAGAGGAAAAAAATGACATTGCAAAGGCTGACCCGATCTTTGACAAGTATCACATTGTTTGACAAACTGTAATATATCTCTGTGCATCATTGGCCACCAGAGACCACTCTGCAGAATTTTCTGGTGAGTTAGATCTGCAACAAAGTGGCCACCAGAAGGAATCGAGTGAGCCAAAGTGATAACTGAGTTAACTTCATGTGGTGGAATACATCGAAGTAGGATTCCAGTGTGATCTATATAATATAGTTCTCTAGCAACTAACCGGAATCGACGGCTAAAGACTGCAATTTTTCTACGTACTGCCGTAGAAGTCTGAGATGGAAAGCAACCATCAGTGAGAAAGGTCAAGATCTGATCATAATACAAAAATGGGATAGGTGGGTCTGCAGATTCTTCATTAATTGGTTTTGATACATACATCACGGGTGTCGTATCATCTATGTCCACCAGAGCTTCACCGGAATCTAAGCGGGATAAGGAATCTGCTAAGGCATGTGAATTTCCGGGTGGGTGAATGACTTCGTAGTCGAATTCCTGCAAGAGTAAGACCCATCGCGCTAATCGACCACCTAGATGTTGTTGCCGAACTAAATAGACAAGTGCAGCGTGATCTACATGAAATGTGAATTTACGGCCTAGCAAGTAATGTCTGAATTTCTTGACTGAATATACTAGCCCTAGACATTCTCTTTCTGTTACAGAGTAATTTTTCTCGGCAAGGGCTAATCTTCGACTTGCATAATACACTGGTCTGAACCATTTATCAGTTTGTTGCATCAACACACTTCCTATTGCTATATCTGAAGCATCGACAAATACATGAAATGGGTGATGCCAGTCTGGCGGTTGTAAGATAGGAACTTGTGTTAATAAATGCTTTAAACGATCAAATGCTATCTGACATTCCTGGGTCCATTCAAATTGTCGAGGTGTTTTGCTGATTAGCTTGTTTAGTGGTATAGTCAGATGAGCAAGCGACCGTAAGTGCCTTCCATGCCACCGTACTTGACCCAAAAAACGCATGACTTCTTTTGGAGTAGCTGGCACCGGAGCTTCTAATACTGCCGAAATTTTATCTGGATCTACTTGGATACCTTGTGCAGATACAATGTGGCCAAGTAATTTGCCACATGAGACCACAAACACAGATTTGTTTGGGTTAAGACAGAGTCTGTACTCTCTGCACTTTTAAACAGCAGCGTAAATGAAACAAATGTGCCATCATCTTACCAAAAATCGAGAAGTCATCAAGATATACTTGCATAAATGAAGTGAGATAAGGAGAGAAAATCTCCTGCATACATCGCTGAAATGTGCTTGGTGCATTTCTCAATCCGAACCACATTACGATGCAAGCAAAGACACCCCAGTTGGTAATGAATGCAGTTTTTGGTATATCCTCTTCGGCCATTCTAACCTGATTGTAACCGTTGCATCCGTCTAAGAATGAATACATTTCGTGACCTGCTACCTTATCAAGCATGGTATCCAGAAAGGGGATCGGGAAAGGATCCGGTACTGTTGCTGTGTTTAATTTCTGGTAGTCTACACAGATTCGCAGCTGCTTATTTTTCTTTGGCACGATCACGATTGGTGAAATCCATTCAGAATGTTCTACTGGTATGATGAATCTGACTTTTAATAATCTATCAAGTTCTGCTTTTACCTGTGATGCATAATTGGGATTCATCCGGTAGCTAGGCTGTTTGTTCGGTTTGGCTTCAGGCTTCAACATAACTCTGTGCTGATAGATACGCGGATCCAGTCCCTTCATATCCTTGTAATCCCATGCAAAGACGTCTGAGAATTCGCGAAGTAGTCGAATCAAATCCGCTTTGAATAATTCCGGTAAATTATGCTTTATCTTTATAGAACGTGGATGATCTTCATCTCTTAGATTGTACGTGGTCAGCTGATCTTTGGGGACATAAAACTGTTGAGGTCTCTCTGTATCGTCTGTTGACTTGAAAAGTGATTGTAATTCATCGTCATGGATAGAGACGGTATCTTCCTTCGTAGCTTCTTCGGTGATGGGTACTACTGTATAGACTGAAGTGTTCTAGTTATCTACAATGGACTGTAGATCAACAGTTCCTAGTGAAATTAAGTCACCGTTATTCTTCAAAAATTCCTCTTCTTCATCATCTGATAGTCCATCTAGCATATGGACTGGTTCAGCAAAATATGGTCTAGCGTGAAGCTCGCAAGGTTGTATAGCATCTAATTTTACCACATATCTACGATTTGCATCTTTAAACGTAAGCTCTTGTGCAGACCAATCCTGTACTACCTTCGCATGCTTCAGCCAAGGTCGGCCGAAAAGAAGGTTGTAATCCAAAGTGGATTCCGGCAGATCTAGTATGACAAAGGTCATCTTAAAGGTCGTACCTTGCAAAGTGATCGGTACATTTCGTACAAGCCCCAAGGGGTGGACTCTTGATTGATCTACCATTCTAACAAAAAATTGAACTGGTTCGATTTCGGTCCATCCTAATCTTTTGCATAAGGCCGCCGTCGCAATGTTAACACCAGAGCCTCCATCAATCAGTACTTGCATAATCTTATGATTCTTATACCATACCGTAATCAAGGGGACTGAATGATCGACAGTAGAATCAGGTTCCGGTTGAACTGCTGCTGTCGTCGGAATACAAGAAGTCACCGGGCTGAACTGTTGTTGGAACTGTTGTCGAATTCCCGGTACTAATGCCAGTAATTGGCCCAGAGGCAGAGTGATAGATGCCTTAGATAAGATTTCCCAGGCCTGTTGAGATTGATTGATAGACTCTACTGATGTTGAAGTTGATGCCTCTGCTGATGCGGAGGTGTCTACAGTTGGTAATGTATCTGCTGCTGATGATGTTCCTGCGGCTGACTCCCTTTGTTGCGTTTCTTCCTTCGTTAACGAGGGTTGGGTTACCGAAATAGACTCTGGAAAGACTGGTGGTTCTGCTGTGGTCCATTGACTAGCCTTGTTATACATTCTGTGTTGTTCACGTATCCCTAGTTCAAATATTTCTGCTGCCGATTGCAGTTGTTTACCGGAACGGGTCTGGACTACAGCAGCCTGTGTCTCCACCGGTGTGATTTTTACCATGTTGGCCATTGGATTTTGCTGTTCCTTCTTCCTTTGATCATACTCAGCTGCATCCTTACAAAATCTCCTAATATGTCCAAATTCACCACAAAAATGGCAGCGTGGTGGTGGTAAATTGGGATTTTCCGGTGGTGGTCCGTTTTGCTAGTGGTTTGGATTATAATTGTTATTCCTCTGTCCTCGGTAATTTTGATATCCTTGCTACTGGTTGTTTCTCGTTTGTGGAGGCACATAGTGGTTGGCTGGCTGCCCTTGTTCCTGGATAATTGCATTGACAGTCGCTGTTCCTTGTACTCTAGCGTTGTATGCGCAGTTTTTGGTGGTGTGTCCGGCAATGTTGCAGATAGCGCAGAATGTTTGATTAAGTGTGCAATTGGCACTGGTATGTCCTGAATTTTTGCATATGTTGCAGTATACCTGTCTAGTCATATCTTCTGCAACATTCTTGTTTGCTTTTAACCATTCTAATCTTCTGTAAATCCACCGACTTTGTGTTCCAGTTGCAGAGTCATTGCAATGACTACATCGAGGGACATGGCTCCGACACATCTTATGATCATGATCTGCTTAAGTTGTGGAACCAAGCCATTGATGAACCACTAGGTGATAACATCATCTGGTAAGTTAGCATGGGCCTGTGGTAGCTGCCTTAAGTGTGTTCTGAAGAGAGTAGCATACTCCTGTACGGTTTGATTTGGTTTCTGTCTGTTATTCTGCAGATAATCAAAAATTTCGGATGGATTCTTTTTTAGCCTGAATCGCTATAGAAAAGCATCTCGTACTGCTTCGTAGGTGCCGAAATGATTAATATCATATTCTGTAAGCCATCTGGCTGCTTCATTGACAAGTGTAGATTGGAAGACAATGGCTTTGTAGGCCTGATCCTGTGGATGGTTGAGAACTGCATAACTTATCTCGAAAGTGCGCACGTGAGCATCCGGATCATCTCCTGGAAATCCACCAAACTTCGTGTATGTCACTCCCGTTGGAGGTGGCCTGGGTGGACATAACTGTTGTTGTTGTTGCCCGTTCATCGTGAGTATATTAAACCTTCCTTCTGTATCTAGGGTCTGAATAACTGAACTATCGGAATCTGTATCGTCGAATGGCGCACTTTCCGGTGCCATTATCTTGCCTAATATGCTTCAAATTTCTGTTTCGAACAGCCTTCCTTCCTCCTCGATGTCTAGTGTATGAGAACTCCCT
>CM035427.1:146561288-146563788 GCA_020310875.1 Ceratopteris richardii | reverse complement strand
AAGCAAATGAAGATGAAGGCACAACTAGTCAAGCCAACTTCCTAAGAGGAAGAGGAGGTGGCAAAGGTAGAGGAAGAGGCAGGAATAATAAAGATGGAGTCAAAGCTTGCTGGATTTGTGGTAAGACAAATCATTTAGCTAATGATTGTTGGCATAATAATCAGAGTAATGGTGGATATAATCAGAATTTTAATTCAAGAGGAAGAGGTGGGAGAAATCAAAGAGGTAACTTTAGAGGAAGAGGTAGTAGGGGTTACTTTGGAAGAAATGCAGGTAGAGGATTCCAAAGTCAACAATACAATACTACCTACTACAATTATGCTTCAGATCAGAAGGAGGATTCAACATTGATAATGAATGCAACTTGTGAAAAGCAAAGTGAAGACCAAAGAGTCTTCTACATTGACTCAAGGTGTAGCAATCACCTGAGTGGTAACATAGCATTGATGACTGATTTGGGAAATAAGGTATCTAATCATGTTGTTCAAACAGGTGACAATACAAAGCATAATGTCAAGTCAATTGGATCAGTGAAGGCCAAGGATGGAAGTACTCTCTTGAGTAAGGTCTTGTATGTTCCTGCAATTCCTAAGAATCTGATAAGTGTAGGACAAATAGTTGAAAAGGGTTATGAAGTGAGATTCACTAATAAAGGAGTGTTTGTGGAAGACCCTAGCAATGGGTATAAACAAATTGTTTCAGGGAAGAAAGAAGAAAGGTTGTTCACATTGAAGATTCAAGGTAATGTTGGTCATGCCTTGTTCACTTATGGAGGACATAAGATCTCTGAGTTAGATCTTTGGCACAAGAGGCTTGGACACTTCAATGAAAGAGGTATCAAAGATATGATTAACAATGGTTCAGTGCTTGGATTGCCTAATGTTACAGGTCAACATATGACATACAGATGTGAGGCATGTCAATTAGGTAAGGCTCATAAGCAATCCTATTCCAAGCATGGTTTTATGTATTCAGAGAAGCTTGATTTGGTACACACACATGTGTGGGGACCATCAAAGGATTTCACTATTAATGGTTCAAGGTACTATGTGATTTATGTTGATGATGCTACCAGCGGGATCACTATCTATGTGATCAAAGATAAGTCAGAAGTATTCAATACATTCAAACATTATCATGTGTATGCAGAAAGAATTACATGTCATAAATTGAAGAGACTAAGGTCAGATGGAGGGGGAGAGTATTTTTCTAATGAGTTCAGTGATTACTTGTGGAATGCAGGTATAAAAAGGGAAATCACTTGCAGGTACTCTCCTCAACAAAATGGTGTAGCAGAAAGAAGAAATAGAACTCTTGTTGAGTTTGCAAGGTCAATGATGAAGGAGAAAAATTGCCCAAATTATTTGTGGGTTGAGGCTGTAAATACAGCTACTTATTTGGTCAATAGGCTACCATGTAAAGTTTTGCAGGGTATGACACCATATGAGGCATGGTGGGGTAAGAGACCTACCTTGGATCATTGCAAAATATTTGGATGTTTGGCATATGCATATGTGCCATCACAATTAAGACACAAGTTACAACCTACAGCTGAAAATATGTATTCATTGGTTATGATGATAAGCAAATGGGATATAGGTTGTGGATTCCATCCACAAAACAATTTATTGTATCAAAAGATGTTAAATTTGATGAGCAAGGTAATTGGTATGCAGGTACAATCAATATTAATACAGGTGATGAAGAAGTTGTGAGTCAAAAGAAACGTAAATCAAAGGTTTAGATATTTGATGAAGAAGAGAATAATGAAGTGCAGGTTGAAGTTGAAGAAATGCCAAGATTTGATCTTGAGTGTGAAGAACCAGAAACCTCAAGGAGTGGAGAACTTAGAAGGTCATCAAGACACAAGTGGCAACCTACAAGGTATAGCTATGATACTTCTTTTTTGGCTACCAAATATTATGCTTACATGATAAAGACAGATGAAGACCCTTCCACATATGAAGAGGCAAAAGGTAAGGAAAATTGGGAGAAAGCTATGCAGGAAGAATATGATGCATTAATGGAGAATCAGACATGGGATTTGGTTCCTAAACCAAATAGTCAGAAGATCATTGGATGCAAATGGGTCTACAAGACAAAGAGGTTTGCAGATGGAAGTGTGTCTAGGTATAAAGCTAGACTTGCTGTGAAAGGGTTTGCTCAAACATATGGTATTGATTATGATGAGACTTATAGTCCTGTGGCAAAGATGACAACCATCAGGACACTCATAGCCATTGCTGCATGTAAAGGTTGGAATCTATGTCAATTAGATGTGAAGAATGCTTTTTTGAATGGTTATATTTCAGATGATGTTTTCATGGAGCAACCTCAAGGATTCAGAGATAGGAGGTATCCAGATTATGTATGTAAGCTCAAGAGAGCTTTGTATGGGTTGAAGCAAGCCCCAAGGGCATGGAATTATAGACTTGTGAAGTTCTTGAAAGAACTTGGATTTCAAGTATCTAAGGCAGATAGTAGCTTGCTTTTTAAAGCA
>CM035427.1:146553788-146556288 GCA_020310875.1 Ceratopteris richardii | reverse complement strand
AGGTTTGAGAGGTGATGACAAGTGGAAGCCATTCATTTTGTCTATAGAATTATCACTTGATCATTTCACCCCTGATTTAAATCAGTTGCTAGGTCATATGCTAACATTTGAACAGGATGTCAAAGGAGATAGTGACAAGAGTGCAGGTCATGCAATGTACTCTAAAGACAAGAAGAAAGCTAACAAAGGAAAGCAACAAGCAAATGAAGAAGAAGGCACAACTAGTCAAGCCAACTTCCTAAGAGGAAGAGGAGGTGGCAAAGGTAGAGGAAGAGGCAAGAGTAACAAAGATGGAGCCAAAGCTTGCTGGATTTGTGGTAAGACAAATCATTTAGCTAATGATTGTTGGCATAACACTCAGAGTAATGGTGGATATAATAAGAACTATAATTCAAGAGGAAGAGGTGGCAGAAATCAAAGAGGTAATTTCAGAGGTAGAGGTAGTAGGGGTTACTTTGGAAGAAATGCAGGTAGAGGATTCCAAAGTCAACAATACAACAATACCTACTACAATTATGCTTCAGATCAGAAGGAAGATTCAACATTGATAATGAATGCAACTTGTGAAAGGCAGAGTGAAGATCAAAGAGTCTTCTACATTGACTCAGGGTGTAGCAATCACCTGAGTGATAACATAGCCTTGATGACTGATTTGGAGAATAAGGTATCTAATCATGTTGTTCAAACAGGTGATAATACAAAGCACAATGTGAAGTCAATTGGATTAGTGAAGGCCAAGGATGGTAGCACCTTATTGAGTAAGGTCTTGTATGTTCCTACAATTCCTAAGAATTTGATAAGTGTAGGACAAATTGTGGAAAAAGGTTATGAAGTGAGGTTCACTAATGAAGGAGTGTTTGTGGAAGACCCTAGCAACGGGTATAAACAAATTGTTTCAAGGAAGAAAGAAGGAAGATTGTTCACATTGAAGATTCAAGGTAATGTTGGTCATGCCTTGTTCACTTATGCAGGACATAAGATCTCTGAGTTAGATCTTTGGCACAAAAGGCTTGGACATTTCAATGAAAGAGGTATTAAAGACATGATTAATAATGGTTCAGTGCTTGGATTGCCTAATGTTGCAGGTCAACATATGACATACAGATGTGAGGCATGTCAATTAGGTAAGGCTCATAAGCAATCTTATTCCAAGCATGGTTTTATGTATTCAGAGAAGCTTGAATTGGTACACACAGATGTGTGGGGACCATCAAAGGATTTTAGTATCAATGGTTCAAGGTATTATGTGGTTTATGTTGATGACGCTACCAGATGGATCACTATCTATGTGATCAAAGATAAGTCAGAGGTATTCAATACATTCAAACATTATCATGTGTATGCAGAGAGAATTACAGGACATAAATTGAAGAGACTAAGGTCAGATGGAGGGGGAGAGTATTTCTCTAATGAATTCAGTGATTACTTGTGGAATGCAGGTATAAAAAGGGAAGTGACTTGCAGGTACTCTCCTCAACAAAATGGTGTAGCAGAGAGGAGGAATAGAACTCTTGTTGAGTTTGCAAGGTCCATGATGAAGGAGAAAAATTGCCCAAATTATTTGTGGGCTGAGGCTGTAAATACAGCTACTTATTTGGTCAATAGGCTACCATGTAAAGCCTTGCAGGGTATGACACCATATGAGGCATGGTGGGGTAAGAGACCCACATTAGACCATTGCAAAGTATTTGGATGTTTGGCCTATGCATATGTGCCATCACAATTAAGGCACAAATTGGAACCTAAAACTGAAAATATGTGTTTATTGGTTATGATGATAAGCAGATGGGATACAAGTTGTGGAATCCTTCCACAAAACATTTTCTTGTATCAAAAGATGTTACATTTGATGAGCAAAGTACTTGCTATGCAGGTACTATCAATATTAATACAGATGATGAAGAAATTGTGAGTCAAAGGAAAGGTAAATCAAAGGTTCAAATATTTGATGAACACGAGAATCATGGAGTGCAGGTTGAAGTTGAAGAAACACCAAGATTTGATCCTGAATGTGAAGAACCAGAAACCTCAAGAAGTGGAGAACTTAGGAGGTCTACAAGGCAAAAATGGCAACCTACAAGGTATAGCTATGATACTTCATTTTTAACTACTAAGGATTATGCATACATGATTAAAGCAGATGAAGACCCTTCTACATATGAAGAGGCAAAAGGTAAAGAAATTTGGGAAAAAGCTATGCAGGAAGAATATGATGCATTGATGGAAAATCAAACATGGGATTTGGTTCCAAAACCAAATAGCCAGAAGATCATTGGATGCAAGTGGGTCTATAAGACAAAGAGATTTGCAGATGGAAGTGTGTCTAGGTACAAAGCTAGACTTGTTGTGAAAGGGTTTGCTCAGACATATGGTATTGACTATGATGAGAATTATAGTCCAGTGGCCAAGATGACAACCATCAGAACAATTATAGCAATTGCTGCATGCAAAGTTTGGAAATTGTGTCAATTAGATGTGAAGAATGTTTTTTTGAATGGTT
>CM035427.1:146488788-146533788 GCA_020310875.1 Ceratopteris richardii | reverse complement strand
GGAGAATAAAGTTTCTAATCATGTTGTTCAAACAGGTGACAACACAAAGCATAAAGTGCAGTCGATTGGATCAGTAAAAGCCAAAGATGGCAGTACCTTATTGGGTAAGGTTCTGTATGTTCCTACAATTCCTAAGAATTTGATAAGTGTAGGACAAATTGTTGAAAAAGGATATGAAGTAAGATTCACGAATGAAGGAGTATATGTAGAAGATCCCAGTCAGGGATATAAACAGATTGTTTCAGGAAAAAAAGAAGGAAGACTGTTTACGCTGAAGATTCAAGGTAACATTGGTCAGGCCATGTTTACATATGAAGGACAGAAAATTTCTGAGTTAGATCTTTGGCACAAAAGACTTGGACATTTCAATGAAAGAGGTATAAAAGATATGGTTAACAATGGTTCAGTGCTTGGATTGCCTAATGTTGCAAGTCAACATATGACATACAAATGCGAGGCATGTCAGTTCGGTAAGGCTCATAAGAATTCTTATACCAAGCATGGTTTTATGCATTCAGAGAAGCTTGAGTTGGTACACACAGACGTGTGGGGACCATCAAAGGATTTCAGTATAAGTGGATCAAGATATTATGTGATTTATGTTGATGATGCTACCAGATGGATCACTATTTATGTGATCAAAGATAAGTCAGAAGTATTCAATACATTCAGACATTATCATGCGTATGCAGAAAGAACTACAGGTCATAGACTGAAGAGACTAAGGTCAGATGGAGGGGGAGAGTATTTCTCCAACGAGTTCAGTGACTACTTATGGAATGCAGGTATAAAAAGGGAAATTACTTGCAGATATTCTCCTCAACAAAATGGTGTAGCAGAAAGACGGAACAGGACTATTGTTGAGTTTGCAAGGTCCATGATGAATGAGAAAAAGTGCCCTAATTATTTATGGGCTGAAGCTGTAAATACAGCTACTTATTTGGTCAACAGGTTACCATGCAAAGCCTTGCAAGGTATGACACCATATGAAGCTTGGTGGGGTAAAAGACCTATCTTAGATCATTGCAGAGTATTTGGATGTGTGGCATATGCATATGTGCCATCACAATTAAGGCACAAGTTGGAGCCTAAAGCTGAGAAATATGTTTTCATTGGTTATGATGACAGACAGATGGGATACAGGTTGTGGAATCCATCCACAAAACATTTTTTGGTCTCGAAAGATGTTACGTTTGATGAGCAGAGTTCTTGGTATACAGGAACTGTTAATAATAATACAGATGTTGAAGAAGAAGTGAGTCAAAAGAAAGGTAAATCAAAGATTCAAATAATTGATGAAGAAGAAAATTATGAAGTACAGGAAGAGGCTGAAGAAAGGCCAAGATTTGATTCTGAGTGTGAAGAACCAGAAACCTCAAGGACCGGAGAACTCAGAAGGTCATCAAGAAATAGATGGCAACCTACAAGGTACAGTTATGATACGTCATTTTTGGCGACGAAAGATTATGCTTACATAGTGAAAGCAGATGAAGACCCTTCTACATATGAAGAGGCAAAAGGTAAGGAAAAATGGGAAAAAGCTATGCAGGAAGAACATGATGCATTGGTGGAAAACCAAACATGGGATTTAGTTCCTAAACCAAATAGCCAGAAGATTATTGGATGTAAGTGGGTCTACAAGACCAAAAGATTTGCAGATGGAAGTGTGTCTAGATACAAAGCTAGACTAGTTGTCAAAGGGTTTGCTCAGACTTATGGAGTTGATTATGATGAGACTTATAGTCCAGTAGCAAAGATGACAACTATCAGAACGCTCATAGCTGTTGCTGCGAGCAAAGGTTGGAAGTTATGTCAGTTAGATGTGAAAAATGCTTTTCTGAATGGGTATATTTCAGATGATGTGTTCATGGAGCAACCTCAAGGGTTCAGAGATAAAAAATATCCAGAACATGTGTGCAAGCTCAAGAGAGCTTTGTATGGCTTGAAGCAAGCGCCGAGAGCGTGGAATTACAGACTGGTAAAGTTCTTGAAAGAACTTGGTTTCCAGGTGTCTGAAGCAGATAGCAGTCTGCTTATAAAAGCAAGTGATAAAGGTTTCATATACATGTGCATATATGTTGATGATATAATTCTTACAGGAACAGATGAGTCAGGTATACAAAGACTCAAGAAGCAAATGGAAAAGGAGTTCAAGATAAGTGACTTGGGAGACTTGTCTTACTTCTTGGGAATGGAGATCACATATACTCAGCATGGAGTATTCGTGACCCAAGAAAGATATTTGAAGAACTTGTTAATCAAGTTTAAAATGAATGATTGCCGGATAGCACCTACTCCAATGGAGGTGAACCACAAACTGAGTAAGTTTGGTGGAGAAGAATTCAAGGATGTGAGACAATATCAGAGTTTGGTTGGTAGTCTTATCTATGCTACGTTAACCAGACCTGATTTATCATATGCAGTAGGAGTATTGTCTCAGTTCATGCACTGTCCAAGGAAAGAACATTGGATCGCAGGACAAAGGGTGTTGAGGTACATTAAAGGTACACTCAAAGAAGGTTTGTATTATGGTTTTACATCAGATACAAACATCAAAATATACAGTGATGCAGATTGGGCAGGTAGTCCAGATGACAGAAGATCAACCTATGGGTACATGTGTTATGTGGGAGATAAGCTAATCTCCTGGTGCTCCAAGAAGCAACATACAGTTGCTTTGTCGTCTACCGAAGCTGAGTACAAAGGCATGGTTGAAGCCGCAAAAGAAGTGATTTGGCTAAAGACTTTAATGAAGAGTTTTGATGCTATACAGAGGACTCCAATTATATTTGGAGATAATATGAGTTCATTATATTTAGCTGCTAATCCTGTTTTTCATGCCAGGACTAAGCACATTGAGATCCAGTATCACTTTCTAAGAGAGAAGGTGATAGATAAAGAGATTGAAGTAATTCATACTTCAACGAAAAATCAGATAGCTGATATGCTTACAAAAAGTTTGGACGGACCAAAGCTACAAAGGTTTAAAGATATGGCAGGAATAAAGAAGACAGAGAAAACCTCAATTGATGATTGAGGGGGAGCTGTTGGTGCAAGACAATCAACAATTGAAGGTCTTTAAGTCCGCAGAGACGTCAGTAAAAATTGCTTAAAAAGGGTCACCAGAAGATCACCGGAAGGTCACCGGAACAGTACCGGAAGGTCACCGGAAAGTCACCGGAATGTTACCGGAATAGATCAATTTTACAGATTTCAGTTCATGAAGAGTTGAAGGATGGAAAGAGGAAGAAAAGAACAAAGTTTGAAGCTTGGAAGAAGAACCGGGAAAAAGTTGTACACATATGTACAGTAGTATAGTCCGCGTTAGAAGCTTGTACAAATTTATCTATAAATACCTGAAAATGTCGAGGCGCGTTGTATGAGAGATAAGCCAAGAAGGCTAAGAGAGAAAGATGAAGAATGAGAGGTAGAAAGAAAAGCGAGAGAAAGCTAGGTAGGCCAGAAAGGCTAGAAGTTAGATGTCATGAGACATATGAAAAGTTAGTTGAGTTTTTCTCTCATCACTCAACTGTAACTGTCTCAGTAATTGAAGAAAAGTTGCGCCGAAATTTTTGTGTGTTCTTCGTCTGTGTTAGATAATTTGTGAAATCCTATTGAGGATATCTAAGTCTATAGTTAATCAATCTATAGCTTAAGTTTCAGAGTTTAATTGTAAACAGAAACCGAGAATTGTCAGTAGGAACATTCATATGTGTTGAGTGTTCAAAGTTTACTGAAATAGGCGCATTTTCGGTGATCAATGTTTTGATCATTTCTCAGTGCATACTTTAAAGTTTTGCATGAGTGAGGGCTTAATCTTTAAGTTATAAGATAAGCTATTCGTAATCAGAAGCATTTGCTTAAACGGGTTCTATTCAAGGAGAATCAAGTCTCAGAAGTTACAGGTGAGAAGTCGGCTGTTCAGAATAACAGTTTCAGACAAAAGTAACCTGTGAAGATAAAGTTAAAGAAATCGTGCAGCAGAATATTTGTGTTGTGAAGTTTTGACTTACTCTTGGTATAGAGGTGCTCTAATCACAAGAGTAGGTTATTCTGGAGGAGATTAACACTCTCCGACAGTGGTATCAGAGTTTCTACATTAAAGTTGTCAAATCCTTTAAGAAATTATGTGTAAGTCCATTTAAAACGTATCTTATGCAAATTTTGAAGAGAGAGAAAGTGGTATCATATAATCATGAAAAGTTTGTGTGATATCTTACGCCTCGAAGTTTGTGCTCACCGAGCGGTGATGAAAAGTCGAATTTTCCTCTTGTTCACGGACCTATATAATGTGTGCTGATGACGTTTTGCGCTTTTTTTCTCTACTTTTCATAGCAAGCCTGTTTCTCCCTTTCACGTCATTTTAGACACTTGCCGGTCATTTTTCATAGCAGACCATGGAGAACGTTAACCCAAATACTCTCGTTGAGCTTTCAAACAATCGAAATCATTGTGAAAAGTTCCATATCAACATTGCAGTTAGTTAGGAGTATGCGACGACAAGAAAAGTATTTCGAAGGGCTCTTCATCCTCCTGAAGTGGATGGATTGCGAAAGGAAGGCAAGAAACATATCGACATATGGACAGATGAATCTGTTTATCCAATTGATCCACAAACTGGAAGGTACCCCCCTTTTCATAATCTTCATGATCTGATTAGATTTGTGGGAGATGGTGAGGATGGTTTACGAGGCTATTGTTCAAGGCTCTCGGATATTTCAAGGAATTATGTACAATACATAAACTGTTTACAAAACACACTACACCAGAAGAATTTACATATGAGGGAGCTAGAAAACAAATTATCCACTTTATCTTCTCAGTTAGAGTCTTTTAAAAAAATGAAAGAAACTCCTATAGGTTTGAGAATGCGGTCAAAACAAGTAAAACCTTTTTTAGATTTGACTGAAAAATCTGGCCAGAAAAAGAAAAGAATGAAAATTGTTAGAGATCATGTGACAAATGTGCTAGGTTTCAATATGTCAAGCAGTTTTGAGCGCATACGTTTCTGTAATGAAATTTTGAGTCAAAATGATGTTTTAAGACTATTGAAACTAAATGAAAATACATGCTTGAAACGCTTTGTTTTTCAAAAACTCATGACAGAAATGAATCTTTTACTAGAACCATCTCAAATTCAGAATATTTGTGATAGTGTCAGAGTGAGTAGGAAAGGTTATAGAGAAATTTCAAAAGTTTGGTGTGAATTTTTAAAATTTAACAAAGTTAGAAGTTTTGGATTGCCTAGACCCCATCATGTAGGAAAGTTTCGGCTTTGCTTGAATAAGAAGATCACATCAGTATTTGGTGAATATAAACATATTCACGGTAACATGCCTTACGAAGTAGGAAAACAAAAGTTACATTTCACTTACAATGCATTTAACAACATATGGATAGATGTTATAAAACTTCAAACATACATGGTTCAGTTCTATAATATAAAAGAGCATGAATGTTCTAGTCTATTGAAATTTGTAATCAAACTTGATGAAGCTGAGCTTAAAAAACATCAAAAGATGGAGAGAACAAAGCTTTGGACTATAGCCTTGGGAAATTGGGTACTCCATCTCTCAAAGTACAATCAGAAATGGAGTTATGGTGGGTTGGCTGTGCTCAAGTTCCATCTGAGAGCCATAAAACACTTAAATGGTTATTCTCACAGACAAACATTCCAAATGTTATCCAAGGGCATCATGCAGGAGAATTGTTGAATGTCAAAGACTACGGGAATTTTCAAGTTGAGTGGCATTTGAGTGGAGACCTAAAGAGACTCAAATGCATGTTTGGTATAAGTGGGGGAGCAAATTCTAAGTACCCTTGCTTGTACTGCATGCAAAGCCCAAGCACAAATGGATGGATTGCTAGAGCTGAGGGTGAAGAGGCTCCTTCTAGACAAAATGTTATTCTTCGTAACTACTCATCTTCTTTGATGATTTGGGATCCCATACTTCCAATAGCATTGACAAATGTACACATATGTACACTACATGCAGAGTTAAGAATCATTGACAAGTTGGTCCGTCTTCACTTGGATTATGCATATTCTATCAAGCCTACAACTCTTGCAGATGAATGCATAAAAAAATGTGAATGTCTTCTTTCAGAAATGGGATTTCATGGTGGTGATGTTCATCTAAGAAAATATCCAAAGCTTTCACAAAATACAGGTGATGTTTTACAGGATGTCTCAATGGGAGGTGCAAAAGCAAGGAGATTCTTCAACAACCATGATGGCAAACAACTTAATGCCATGTGAATTCATGGAAAACATTTTGTGATGTCACGACTAATGTAAAAAGCAAACCAAAAGTAGAAAAAAAGAGAATGGAGGTGTGGGTCAAACTAGATAATCTTTTAAAGATCATGAGGCAGCAGGTAACATCAAAAAGTTATGTGACAATTTCAGAAAGGTGACCACAGAGCTTATAGAAACCATCATAGAGGCATGGGGTGCCAAAGACATAACATACTACTTGGTGAGCTCCAAAGATATTTTATTCAATTTATTTATTTTTAATTGAAATAAAGATCTAATGAGATTCTTTTGCTTTCCAGCATATTCTTCATGTGCATGGTGCATTCTTTGCAGAAAAAGAACCACTTGCCATGTGGAACACCCAAGGCATGGAAAAATCTCATTATCAAGCAAGGACAAGCTTCTTTAGGTGTACAAGGAAAGGAGGAGGAGTAACAAAGAGCAATGCCTTCAGAGAGCTTTTTGATTGGTTCTTTAGAAGACAATTACAAAGGACCTCATGCCAAATATAATCAGAAGGATATGGCTATCTCCAGACAAAATCATCATGTATCAATATCACAAACTGAAAAAGACCACATTTCAAATAGAGCTTTAATATTTGCAATGTCTTTTATTTCTTTGAGAAATAAAAGATGTCATGTATGTACATTTCATGATGTATTATGCTTTGAAAAGAAATATGTCTACTACCATCAGATGAATTTGACCAGAGAATCAATAACAATTAATATTAGGCCATGGATCAATTACACCAAAAAAATTTGCAATGTCTTATATCACATTGGGAAATTTCTGTATATGTACATTTGTTGAGATATAGAACTTGAAAAAATCAAGTCATTCCTTGAGTCTTTTTAAAGAGCTTGGCTCTGGCAAATCACCTCTATATCTGAGGAACTCTTTCTCCTGTATCTAGCAATGCTTTTTAAATCTGACACCCCTGCAGCCATTGCATAGCTTGAATAACGAAGAAAGTACCCTGCCCTTGAAGCATTGAGTCCTGGGGCATATCCAAAAATTTTGAATGCAGTTGCTCTTTCAAGCAGTAAAACTCTGAAAGCATTAAAGGGTATTGGAGTAAAACCCATGTATTTTGATAGAGTCCTCAAGCAGAACAATGCAAAGTCTGGCTCCTCACTATAGTGCTTGTGAATAACACAAAAAGTGTCTGGGTTCAAGTTTGGAAGATAGTGGATAATAGAATGAATATCCACCTTTGCTTTTCCTTTCTCTTCTATGGCTTTTCTTGTTCCCTTGCCCCTGCCAAGGTAATTGTCTTCATCCAATAAAGTTAACTATGGTAAAAATGAAAAACAAGGTTAGATGAAGTGCAAGCACACTTTAGGAAACATGTGAAGTAACTTGAAACTATTAGAAAGAAAAGCAAGAGACACGACTGATGCAAGCAATAAGGGTCTTCAGAGAAATTCAGACAGTCGTTATCGCTTGCATCGGTCGTCATCAATATCTATTTGCAAACTGCCTAGAAACATCTAATGTTTGATAAATGAGGGGAATTCCCACAAGCAAGATATGTATTATCATTGCTGCATGCAACTCCTAGACACGACCGATAAAAGCGATAAGGCCCAACGGAAAATATCCGATGGGCCTAATCGCTTGCATCGATCGTGATGGATTTTTGACACTTCTAATGGAGAACTTGGACAAATCTGATACAAGAAAGAGATTTTGCATTGGTCCCATCTCATATCCTTAACCTAGAGTTCTTGAGAATATAGTTAACTGTATACCTTGACGTCATCTTCCTCAAGTCCAAACACGACTGATGCAAGCGATGAGGCCCAACAGAAAATATCTGATGGGCCTTATCGCTTGCATCGGTCGTGATCGACTTCTGACACTTCTAATGGAGAACTTGGACAAACTGACACAAGATAGAGATTTTGCATCAAGCCCATCTCATCTCCTTTGCCTTTAAATCATGAGAATATATTTTACTACATACTTGACCTCATCTTCCTCTTCAAGTCCGAACATGACTGATACAAGCGATAAGGCCCAATGGAAATTATCCGATAGGTTGTATCGCTTGCATCGGTCCTGGTCATTTTCTCACTAAAAAATGGAGATCTCGGACAAAAACTTTAATTCATACGAATATATCAAACAACATACCTTGAACTCATCTTCCTACTCAATGAGCTCTTTTGAGTCAATACAAATTGTTCCTTTGTCCTCAGCGACATCCAAGTATGAATAGCCGCGCCCAAACGAGTATATTCCAAGTTGCTTCTGATGCTCATCAAACTCTTCATCAGATCTCCTCAACAATCTCCATGACACCTTTCATAGTTTTTGAGCTACCCTCAAGTGTCAGCTCTAAGCAAGGCTCGTCTTCATCATGAACATTTTCCTCCCTTTCAACTGAGATATGATCAAGCCATATCAAGAAAGCAATGTTTAAAGGGAGCAAGCAGCAGTCCTTTTCATGCTCTGGGCATATCAAGCTTCCCTGGCAAAGGGGATATCCTTTTGCATTTTCTTGTGATTTTAGCCCTATCTATTGGATCCTTCCCAAAGATGTGAGGATGGACATAGGTTTTCTGAGAAATAGAAAGGATCCTTCCATTGATCAACCCCAAGAAAATCTCCCACTCATCCTTAAGAAAACTTTTAGAGTTCTCTAAGAGTTTTTCAAAATCAATTTTGGGGTTGAATATCGTCATTGCATCAGGAAAATAATCTACACTTAAACCCTCTTGAACCATGAAATCAAGAAGTTTCTCTGATGGAGAGACACTAAGGATCTCATTCATTCCCTCCATCTTAGTTGTAGCTTCTCTTGTATGCCTATTAGGAGAACACAACCGATGCAAGCGACTAGAGCGAGTCAACGTAGGTCAAACGGTGAAAATCGCTTGTATCGGTCATGTCGGGGACGAAAGAAAAATACGCATGTAAGTGAGACAAATTCTCTGAAGGTTGAAAGTTTGAGTTTGTGAAGGAAGTAGCTATTTATAGGCGAGGAGGGAAGAAACGGTTGAATGATGTGGACCAATCACAGAGTGCCACGTAGCAAAGTGTACGTTGCCCGATGCAACGGATAGATGATGTGGACTAATAAAATCATGCCATGTGGCAAAAGATGTTGGAATTCGCAACGGCTATATGATGTGGACCAATCGGGGCATGCCACATGGCACAACGGTCAACTCAGTTCTGGGACCTATTTAAGCTTCCCTATTCATTTGCTTCATTTTTTTTGTCAACACTTGCCAAGCGTCGAGGTTCCATCGCCACCAAGTTTTTTGGCTACTTCACAATTTCTATAGAGAGCGCTCTCTCCGTAAGGTAATGTGGACATGACCGATGCAAGCGATTAGGGACATCCGAGATTTTTGGATAACCCTAATCGCTTGGATCGGTCATGTTTTTTAAATAGCATCGAGTCCTTGATCATACCTTGCAAATTTTGGTTTCCTTTGTGTTGCTTGAGTATAACGCATTGTTACCTTTATTTTAACTTCTATTTATTGAAATATGATGATGAATTCAGGGACGACCGATGCAAGCGATGAGGGACATCCGGCCATTTACGGATGACTCTTATCGCTTGGATCGGTCGTGTCTCTAGTGAGACAAATTCTTTGAAGGTTGAAAGTTTGAGTTTGTGAAGGAAGTAGCTATCTATAGGCGAGGAGGGAAGAAACGATCGAATGACGTGGACCAATCACAGGTGCCACGTGGCAAAGTGTACATTGCTCGATGCAACGCATAGATGACGTGGACCAATCAAATCATGCCACATGGCAAAAGACGTTGGAATTCACAACGGCTATATGAAGTGGACCAATCGGGGCATGCCACCTGGCACAATGGTCAACTCAGTTCTGGGACCTATTTAAGCTTCCCTATTCATTTCCTTCATTTTTTTCTGTCAACACTTGCCAAGCGTCGAGGTTCCATTGCCACCACGTTTTTAGGCTACTTCACAATTTCTATAGAGAGCGCTCTCTGCGTAAGGTAATGTGGACACGACCGATGCAAGCGATTAGGGACATCCGAGATTTTTGGATAACCCCAATCGCTTGGATCGGTCATGTTTTTTAAATAGCATCGAGTCCTTGATCATAGCTTGCAAATTTTGGTTTCCTTTGTGATGCTTGAGTATAACGCATTGTTACCTTTATTTTAGCTTCTATTTATTGAAATATGATGATGAATTCAAGGACGACCGATGCAAGCGATGAGGGACGTCCGGGCATTTACGGATGACTCTTATCGCTTGGATCGGTTGTGTCTCTTACAGTGGAACGAGTCATTGATTATAGCTTTCCAATTATCTTTTTCTTAGTGATAATTGAGTATTTTGCATTGTAAGATATATTTGATTGATATTTGATGATATTTTAAAGACGACCGATGCAAGCGATCAGGGACATCCGGGCATTTCCGGATGACTGCTATCGCTTGCATCGGTCGTGCCTCTGATAGTGGAAAGAGTCATTGATCATAGCTTTTTGAGAGTAAGTTTTGACAGTGGAAAGAGTCATCGATCATAGCTTTTTGAGAGTAAGTTTCCACTTTTCCTAATTCCTTGCCTAAAGACTTTGATTTTGTGCAGAGTATGGCTAGAACCAAAAAGACAGCAAGGAAGTTGTACCCTGAGGGCCAGGACCAAAATGCCCAGGGGGAAAATGTCTAGGAGCAAAATTCCCAGAAGGTTCAAGCCAATGTGCAAGACAAGCCTTCAAAAAAAAGGGTCAAGTACCATGTAAAGTCCTTGAGGGAAATTAGAAGAGCTCAAAAGTCTGTGGGATTGTTGATCCAAAGACTTCCATTTATGAGAGTTGTCAAGAAGATCTCAGCCAACCTCTGTTCTTTGATGAAGACCTCATCCTTTGTCAGTGTGAGGTGGAAAACTCAAGCACTGCTATGCCTGCAAGAAGTTGTAGAGGAATTTGCTATTGATTTTATGAATGATGCCTACTTATGTGCTGCTCATTCTCATAGGGTAACACTAATGGCGAAGGATTATGTTATTGATTCAAGAATAAGATATAAATTTGATAAATCTCTGGTTCCTATTGATCACCACGATAAAAAATTCTTTGATATTTTATATATACCTCCAGCTCGAGCACCCAAAACAACAGTTGTCATTGAAGAGATCAACGCTCAAGTCACTCATGATCATGAAACTAGAACTGCAGCAAATAGTGAGGAGAGGAAAAAGCAAGGATTATTTACAGAGGAAAGTGTCATCTTAACCCAAATTCAAAAGTTACAAAAAGCAAATAAAGAGCTCCTCAAGAAAGGAGATGGGCAGGTAATACTTAATGTTGCAATGCCATGGCAAAATGAATTGTTTCTTGACATTAGACCTGAAGACAACAAAATGTTGAGGGAGCTTCATGTTGAAATATCAGATAGTGTGGTCAACATTTCACTCAAGTATATCTAGAGGCCTTAAAATGCTTTTATTTTGCATAATTTCCTAGTTCCTGAATTGCATTTTCTTGATTTGTAGGGTTCTTCTTCAACAATGTGAGGAAGCGGTTCAAAGAAAAGTATTTATTTTAGATCCTCTGGTGACACACTGTTTTTTGCATAAACATGGAGATGCCAAGTCCTTTCTACAGGATTTTACAGAAGAGGTAGAATGTGTTATTTACCCATATATTGAAAAGTAAGTATTCATCTTCATTTTGGAAACATATTTGTTTCATTTAAGAAAGTATATTTTCATGCAACTCATTGACAGGGGCCATTGGAGTTTGATTATTGTGGACTTCAATGCATATCAAGCTCTTTTCCTCAATTCTCTTCCATCACAGCATGGGAATTGCAAAGTGTAAGTTACTATACATTTTGTTGTTCTCTATTTTAAAGCCATGCCATCCATTCTGATTTTCACTTTACAATGGAGTGCTGCAAAGCTTCTTAAGATGCATATTGATCAGAATTTTCCTAGAATTGCTAAAATGACTGAACAAAAGCAATTTGGATACAACCAAATTCATGTGCCATTGTAGAGAGACTCAACATCATGTGGCTGGAGAGTGATCGCAAATGCTGTAAGATTCCTGGAAAGAAGGTTCTACAGTCCTGAACTGAATTTATCAGACTACCCAGATGCATGGATCATCTTGATCAGAGAGAGAGCAATAAATAGTATCATGAAACATGCAATCTGCCCACATGATCCAGACTCACCTCCACCCCCTCCACCTGATAAAAAACAGTCTGAAGATAAAAAGAAAGGGCTTCCTCTTCACTCACCATTAAAGCATGGGAACAACAAAAAGAGTCAAGCTGAAAGCTCCAAAAAGGGACAGAAGCAACAGAGAAAGCAGGGCTCCAAAAAGGATAGAAAGGGTTAAATCATTTTTGAGTCTTAGATTGAAATCAATTGTAAAACCAACCAAGGTTGGAAGATTTATTTATGTACAAATTGTATGTACTTATGCCAATCTTCATCTGGAAGATGGTCACTGTAACCATATCTATTTGCCTTTACAATATTTATATGTTTGAGAAATATACAGTTGTATTGAACCTCTTGAGAGTTAAACAAAAGTTCATTGCATGGTCCAATTAAATTTGTTCATGTCACAAATATGAATGCATTGTGGGTTTCTTACTTCATTCTTGTTGGAAAGTTTAAATTGGAGAAGATACAAAAGGACATAAAGAATTAAGAGGACACGACCGATACAAGCGATACGGGGAATCGGATAATTTTGGATTGCCCCTATCGCTTGCATCGGTCGTATTATCCATTTCATCGCTGTTGCTAGTTGTTTTTATACTCGTGAGTCAAATCTTTACGCAAGGTCACTTCTTGAAGTCTCTTTGGGTAGTTTGCTAACACGACCGATCTAAGCGATAAGGGCCATCCGACAATTTCAGATTGCACTAGTCGCTTGCATCGGTCGTCTTCACTTATCTCGTCTCCTCTGTTTTATGCCTTAAGACATGCTCTTCTAATATTGAAATACCAAACCTTGGATTGGAATTTGCACCAGGTTCTCCACACTCTCTTATATTACTTGTTATGTGTACCATGATAATTTCTCTTGCATTACTTGAGGACAGAAAAGTTGGATAGAATCAAATTATTTAACCGAGACTAATGTGCACCTTTGATAGACTATAATTATTAAATTGAAATTAGATATTGAATTCTAGATCTCTTGTTCATCTAGAATTAACTTATGCAAGTTCCTGTATAATTATTTCTTAGTTGGAACCTCATCAACATGTTAAGATTAAACAAATAAATGCCAATATGAGTTTAGATGAAGGGGGATAATTGAAGTCATCAATTCACTCCTGCAAAAAAAAATCAATGGAAATATGAAATTAAGGACCTAAAAAATATCTAAGGATGTCTTGGTTTATATTCTTATCATTATACAATAAGAACCTCATCAAAATCTTGAAAGTAAATTTAAAAATGCAAATATGACTATAGACATTTAAAATTAATAATTTAACACACATTGTTTGTAACCATCCTGCAAAGAAAATTCAATGGAAGTATCAATAGAAGCTTCTATTAGATGAAGATACATTATGTAAGAATGTCAGGGTTAACTTGTTACAATCTTAAAGGTTGGAACTTAATCACCCTTGGTGGCAGGCAACTTATGCAAGACAATGATTTCTCTGATCTAATGTTAACTATTGCATCATCAATTGAGAATCTACACTGAGATGATACCTCATCAAGGTATTCTAGAAGCTCCCTTACATTTATGAGATTCCAATTTGCAGTCACAATTATTTTCCTTGATTGAGAATCTGGATGAATCAATACTTCTAACTTAAATTCTGGACAGCTCTCCTCTGAGTCCAAGGCTATCCAAAGTCCAAGCTTTTTTTTTTCCACCTTCTATAGTCATATCCTAGAACCAGAGATTGTCAACATATCTGATATGAGATTGAAAGAGAATTGGGACTAACTTTACATAAAATCATGTCACCTAGCTTTTGAACTTCTTTGCTATCCCATTCCCTACCTAAAACATCATCAATCTCTGAAATAGAGACTCTCCTATTCAACCACATTGTTTTTGTTTTCTGTAATAACATGTTTTTAAAGCATGCTACAAAGACATGAATAGGCAAAAACCATTGAATCTTTATCCTTCTCGAAATTCGGCTTGCTGACATTGCCTTTTGGATGTCAAATTTAATTTTGCAGAGAAAACTTGAAACTGTTGAATGATCAGGAGCATCCCAATCTAATGAAGAGATGCAAGGACCAGGTACATGTACAAGAATTCCATAAGAACTCCTCCCTGACGGCACTTGATAATCTGCATAATGGACAAATAACTCTATGCTATTGAAAAATTGAATAGATTTGTCTGCATACATGAGTTTTGCATATTCCTTATGAAGAACTCTGAATGTTCCTGTTAAACATTCAACAGGTTTCCATTCCACATTATTGGAAGGAAAGATATCTGCAGTACAAAAACATATGTTTTATTATACAAAATCAACTAGAATGATAGAAGAGCATTGTCAACTTCACTTACAGTACGAAGGGAATTGCAGATGATTTTCTAGAACAAGATCCTTAGCGGTGTACACATGTTGTACTCGTGCAAACCAACCGCATCTCTTCAATTTGAAACTGAGAATACGTCCCTTCCAATGGTTTCTTGTGTTGTCTCTTTTGGCACGCTTGACTTTATGGGCACCTCTACAACTAGGAAGCATAATTACCCAGACATTTACTTTCACGGAAAGAGGTTTCCACAAAGAATCCTCTCTTCTGTTGTAAACCTCACATGAAGTTACGCGATTGGAAGGACGACGAGAAGAAGAAGCCATTTGAACTTAGGAGAAGAAGAATGTTCAAAGTGAGAAACCGATGTTCACAAATTTTGGCAGTATTTATAGAGAAAAAGGCTTTGTACACGTGGAAACTTTTGATTTGAGGTAAACCCTGTCGCTAAATGATCATGACATTTTGTGAACCCAAAAATATTTCGTATCTTCAAAAATCAATTCCTTCTTGGAAATTCGAGAATATGCTTTGTGTAGTGTGCAAAAGTATCTATTTTTACATCAAACCGAAAAATTGTACACTGAATACGAGACTCTTCATCACTTTAGCGGCGCTTTGAGAGAAAATTGTATTCAAAAAAGAAATTCTCCATACGGTTAAAAGAGACAGCAATGTTATATTCTTGTACACGTGGAAAGATGCTATTTGTCAATTTCCTTAATCTCTCATTAGCAAACAGCCCCTTTTTGGCCGTTTTTCGCCCTAATGAGATAGATAGATAGATAGATAGATAGATAGATAGATAGATAGATAGATAGATAGATAGATAGATAGATAGATAGGCAAATAGATAGATAGATAGGTAGATAGGTAGATAGGCAAATAGATAGAAAGAAAGAAAGAAAGAAAGAAAGATATATAGATAGATAGATAGATAGATAGATAGATAGATAGATAGATAGATAGATAGATAGATAGATAGATAGATAGATAGATAGATAGATAGATAGATAGATGAATAGATATATATATATATATATATATATATATATATATATATATATATATATATATATATATATATAGAGAGAGAGAGAGAGAGAGAGAGAGAGAGAGAGAGAGATAGATCGATTGATAGATAGATAGATAGATAGATAGATAGATAGATAGATAGATAGATAGATAGATAGATAGATAGATAGATAGATAGATAGATAGATAGATAGATAGATAGATAGATAGATAGATAATAGATAGTATATATATATATATATATATATATATATATATATATATATATATATATATATATATATATATATAGAGAGAGAGAGAGAGAGAGAGAGAGAGAGAGAGAGAGAGATAGATAGATAGATAGATAGATAGATAGATAGATAGATAGATAGATAGATAGATAGATAGATAGACAAATAGACAGTCAGACAGATAGATAGATAGATAAATGGATAGATAGATGGATAGATAGAAATAGATAGATAGATAGATAGATAGATAGATAGATAGATAGATAAGGTCTTCCAAAATTGGTTGAGGTTTTGAGTTGTTCTTGATATAGAGATGCTCTAACATCAAGGATAACTTGTTCTTTTCGAGATTAACACTCTCCATCACTATCTGCCTTAGACACTTGGAAACCAAGCTCCTTCAAGAACTTCACAAGTGTATAATTCCATGCCCTTAGGGCCTGCTTAAAGGCGTACAAAGCTCTCTTGAGCTTACATACATACTCTAGGTAACATTTATTCTTGAAACCATCTGGTTGCTCCATGAAAACTTCATCTGAAATGTAACCATTTAGAAAAGCATTCTTCACATCTAATTGACATAGCTTCCAACCTTTACATGCAGCAATAGGTATGAGAGTCCTTATTGTTTTCATCTTTTCCATGGGACTATAAGTCTCATCATAATCTACACCATATGTTTGAGCATACCCTTTCACAACAATTCTAGCTTTATACCTAGACACACTTCCATCTGCATACCTCTTTGTCTTATAGACCCATTTGCATCCAATGATTTTCTGATTATTTGGTTTAGGAACCAAGTATCATGTCTCATTCTCCATCAATGCATCATACTCCTTCTGCATAGGTCTCTCCCAATTTTTCTTATCTTTTGCCTCATCATATGTAGAAGGGTCTTCTTCTGCTTTCACTATGTAAGCATATTCTTTAGTGGTCAAAAATGAAGTATCATAGCTATACCTTATGGGTTGCTTTCTATTCCTTGTTGACCTTCTAAATTTTCCACTCTTTGAAGTCTCTGGTTCTTCATATTCTTGATCAAACCTTGGCAACTCTTCATTATCAATTTGAGCATCAACAATCTCTTCATCATCAGGAACTTGAATCTTTTATTTCCCCTTTCTTTGGGCGATCAATTCTTCATCACCTGCATGAACAGTAATTATACCTGCATACCAAGTACCTTGCTCATCAAATGTAACATCCTTTGACACAAGGAATTGTTTTGTGGATGGAATCCACAATCGATAACCCATTTGCTTATCATCATAACCAATGAACATATACTTTCAGCTTTAGGTTCCAATTTATGCCTTAATTGAGATGGTACATATGCATAAGCCAAACATCCAAACACTTTGCAATGATCCAAGGTAGGTCTCTTACCCCACCATGCCTCATATGGTGTCATACCATTCAAAGCCTTACATGGAAGTCTATTAACCAAATAAGTAGTTGTATTCATAGCCTCATCCCACAAATAATTAGGGCAATTTTTCTCCTTCATCATTGACCTTGCAAACTCAACAAGAGTTATATTTCTTCTTTCTGCTACACCATTTTATTGAGGAAAGTACCTGCAACTAACTTCCCTTTTTATAGCCACATTCCATAATTCATCACTGAACGCATTAGAGAAATACTCTCCCCCTCCATCTGACCTTAGTCTCTTCAATTTTTGCCATGTGATTCTCTCTGCATACACATGATAATGTTTAAATGTATTGAACACCTCTGATTTATCTTTGATCACATATATAGTGATCCATCTGGTAGCATCATCAACATAAATCACATAATATCTCAAAACATTAATGCAAAAGTCCTTTGATGGACCCCACACATCTGTATGCACCAATTCAAGCTTCTCTGAATACATAAACCCTTTCTTACCATCAGTCTTCTTATGAGCATTACCCAATTGACATGCTTCACAGCTGTATGTCATGTGTTGACCTACAATATTAGGCAATCCAAGCACTGAACCATTGTTAATCATATCCTTAATACCTCTTTCATTGAAATGTCCAAGCTTTTTGTGCCAAAGATCTAACTCAGAGATCTTATGTTCTCCATAAGTGAACAAGATGACCAACATTGCCTTGAATATTCAATGTGAAGATTGTTCCTTCTTTCTTCCTTGAAACAATTTTTTTATACCCATGGCTAGGGTCTTCCACATAAACTCCATCATTAGTGAACCTTACTTCCTATCCTTTCTCTACAATTTGCCCTACACTTACCAAATTCTTTGGAATTGTAGGGACATACAAAACCTTACTCAAAAGAGTGCTTCTAGACTTGGCCTTTATTGATCCAATGGACTTCACTTTGTGCTTTGTGTTATCACCTCTTTGAACTATATGATTATTCACCTTATTCTCCAAATCAAACATCAAAGCAATGTTGCCACTCAGGTGATTGCTACACCTTGAGTCAATGTAGAAAACTCTTTGATCTTCACTTGGTCTTTCACATGTTGCATTCATAATAAAGGTTGAATCCTCTTTTTGATCTGAAGCATAATTGTAGTAGGTATTATTGTAGGATTGACTTTGAAAGCCTTTTCTTGCATTTCTTCCAAAGAAACCTCTACTAACTCTACCTCTGAAATTACTTCTCTAATTTCTACCGCCTCTTCCTCTTGAATTAAAGTTATGATTATTTTCCACCATTCTAATTACTATACCAACATTAATGATATAAATGATTATTCTTACCACAAATCCAGCAAGCTTTGACACCATCTTTATTGCTTCTCCCTCTTCCTCTTCGTTTGCCACCTCCTCTTCCTCTTAGGAAGTTAGCTTGACTCATAGTGCCTTCATCTGCATTCAATTGTTGCTTGCCTTTGTTAATCTTCTTCTTATCCTTTGAATACATTGCTTGATCTGTACTCTTACCAACATCACCTTTGATATCCTGCTCAAAGGTTAGCATATGTCCTAGCAATTGATTCAAATCAAGAGTGAAATGATCTAGTGACAATTCAGTGGATAGAATGAATGGCTTCCACTTCTTATCTCCTCTCAAACCTGTGAGAATTTGTCTTACCAATTTGTCCTCTTCAATGTCTTCATCAATTGCTCCTAATGCATCTGCAATATTCTTCATCCTTGCTATATAATCAAAAATCGATTGAGAAGCCTTCTTCTTGGATGTGGTGAACTCTGCCCATAACGATGCCTTCCTTGACTTTTTAGTGTTTTGGAAATGCTCCTCCAAAGCATTACATATGTCACTTGCACTTTAAAGTCTTCTTATATGAGATAGCAAGTAATCATTGACTCCCATGTAGATAATGCTCCTTGCTAGAGCATACTTCTTCATCCATGTCTTCAAATCTGAGAGCTCTTCCCTAGTTGGAACACTAGGATCCTTAAATTCTAGTTTTTCATCTTCATGTGTGATGTATCCTATCATATCTTTGCTCCTAAGATGAGCTTCCATCCTCATTGACCAAGCAGGATAGTTTTCCTTATCCAAATTTTCTTTGTGAAGAGATTCTCCCATCCTTTCTTCACCTGTGTAATAAATTCTTCAAGCTTTGTGAATAATGAATTTGATCCTCTTGATAGCTCTTAGGCCCCCTTCTCTAGCTTTCACTTCAAACTTTCACCTTTTGAACTTCAAAGATTGATTTTTGTATATCTGCAATAGTCGAGGTCCTCTTTTTCTTCAAATCTGATGATTCCTGCTCTAATACCACTGATAGAGATTATTAATCTCCAAGAGAACAAGTTAGCCTTGATGTTAGAGCACCTCTATATCAATAACAACTCATAAACACAACCAATCTTGGAAATCTATTGCCAAATTATAAAGATTTGGGTCAATTGCACAGAAACTCATTACATAGAAAAATTTGCTGCACTTAATTCACTCATTGACTCATCACATGTGTAAAGTTTTCAACAAAACTTTATACAAGGTGATGGCTAAGGTTTATGCACCTTTTCTAAGTTAAAGCTCTTCAAAAGAATCAGTAGATCTTGAGATTTCCTCCAAACAATGTATCTATATCTCAAACTGTTCTTCTGTGTAGTCGACTTTGACACCTACAACTTCTAATGCATGGTTCTCCCAAACTAGACCCCATTTATTCAAATGCTTTTAGACACAAGTGGTTTACCTTTTAATTTAAAGATTGAGTGCTTAGTTGCTCAAAACTTTACACTGTGCAATGAGATTTGATCAAAACTTTGACCACCGGGATTGCACTTGTTCGTGTCTTCATTTCTTCACATTTACACATTTAAATGTTCCTATTTTCAATTCTCTCAACCTGATTATAATTATCCTCTCAAAATGTGTACAGATGTCAATCAACTATAGAATTAGACTTGTACAAAAGCATTCCTCAAGAAGATAAACATAGAAGGAGCATTAAGCAAGAGATCGAGGTGCAAGTTTCAAAATTCTCTTCTATTCAGAGAAAATGTACATCTAATGGATGCATCACATTCTTCTCACTCTAAGCCTTCTAATGACTTCTATTTTTTTCATTCATCATTTCTCACGTATTACATCTATATTCAAGTATATATATAGACATTTACATCCCGACTCACCATGGATACAAAGTTTTTATGGACTAATCACAAGAGTAATATACATGTATATACAAGTCTTCATCTTCTGATCATGCACTCATCTTCAAGGTTTGTCCAAATCATCAATTGGTGATTGTCCTGCACCAACATGAAATAAGGATAACTTAATCAATCCTAGCACTACTTATTGTTTTGAATTTTAATGGCGAAGGTAGTCTAGGAGCGACGATGAGGTACTGGACCATAGCACGGATTGTACTTTAGATGTAGGGGGGCCTTGGTCCATGTGTGCATCATCTTAGGATATTCTTAAAGAAGTTCCTTGCACCAATTGGGTTGAAAGATTTTGCCTTGTCGAGCCTCTAGGGGTAGGTCGTCGGGTTCAAACTGGGTGGCATGCATGGGTTTCTTCCCTGCTTCTTTTTCAATTTCCATATGATATTCCACCATGTACAAAAAGTAAGGTTTATGTTGGAGTTCATGGATTGAAATGTACCTCCATGGTGCTAATTGAGCGAAGTAGGGCGATTGAAGGAACTGTTCTTCAATTAAGGCCATTGCCTGGAGTTGTGCTTCTACCCTTGCAGAATGGGTTTGGACAAGTTCTTCCACAGATTTCATCCATGCTGGAATGGGAAGCTCAAATGTATCCTATCCTTCTATAGTGATGCATCTGCCCAGGGCTGGTTGTTGTTCGTACTCTTCTTCATATGTAGCCTCCATTGGGATGGCAATAGTCTCTTGATCTACTAGAATCTCAAGTGGGGAGTCAGGTTTGGAGGGTTATAAATGAGCTACAACTTGAGCTTGTAGGTCTAGTACATGCGCCCATAATGTGACTAATTCTTCCATGATCTTTGGTGGTGTAACTTCTTGAACACTTTGTTGCTGCACAGGTGCATGTAGGTGTAAGGTTGCATGGTTTCACATGGGATAGCTTTAAATTGGCTCGAACTAAGTGGTTCATTTGGCTTGTCAATAGCAGCTTCAAAATTCTCTCTGTCTTGGTCCTATAAGCATTGATTTTCTTCTTTTGTTGCTGTCAGATGTCTTTGTTAGAGCCCCATATTTCTTCTCAATGTTGCATTTTGTACAACTTGGACTCGTAGATATTCCTCTATTTTTGTAAGAGCCTCTTTAGTCTTTTGTTCGGACTCTAGTTCCTTTGAATGATACACATTGTGGAGTTCCTACTTTCGTGCATCGAGGGATGCATTCTCTATTGTCAATGAATTTATTTGGGCCTATAGTTTGAACAATCGTTGTTTGTTGCAAAGTCCGATAGTTGCGTCCTAAGGTGGCAAATGCGTCCTTGACTTGATGCATTCACACAAACATCTGATGAAATGTGTTATCTATAGTGGGTGATAACATCAATGATGTAGTGATGGGTGATGCTGGTGGTGCGGTGGTTGATGTAGGGGGAAAGAGAAATGGGGTTGGGATGGTGAATGTTGTGGTGACTGTGGAAAAATGTGTTGTGGTAAGACTATGTGGTGAAGTGGTGGATGTGAGAGGTGGTTTAGTGGGTGGTGAAATATCCATATCACTTGAAGTGGCATCTAGTGAAGTAATAGTGAATAGTGGTGTGACCGTGTGTGATTGTGTGGGTGTAAATACAGGATTTAAAAATGTGGATGAATACATTATAGGTTGAGTTTCATGGATCGATTGATGTAGAGGGGAAGGCAAAGGAGATCTACTAGGACTAGGAGGAGATACGGGTGAGAAAGTCATCGGTTGAGGAAATGGAAAAATGGGTCATGGAAGAAGGGGAAAGGAAAAAAAGGAAGGGGTGAGGAAAGGATTAAGTGGATGTGGAGGAACTATTGTTGAGATAATAGGAGTAAATGTTTTCGTGGGAGTTTGGGACACTAAATGTACTATAGCTTCGACTGGAGCACTTACTATGAATTGGGCTAATGGAGGTGAGCTAGGGTGTAATGGAGAATGTGGATATACAAGAGAAGGAAGGGTTTCCACGGGTGTAGAGGTGAGTTCTACAGTAGTTGTGGGTATGGATGTTGCGAGTTGTAGAGGGGATTCCATAACAATAGTTTCTCCTACTGGTGGCAACTCAACGACTAGCCATGCTTCTTCTAGTTGTCGAGAGGAGTTGGGTATAGGAACACGGATGTATTGGTGGGGCCCTTACATCAAACGCATGTGTTGAGGGTCAAACTGAGGTAGTGGTTTTCTCTTTAGAAAGTGAAGTGCTAATTCATTGAATTGAATAATTCATTGAATTGAATAATTCATTGAATACAAAGGAAGCTTTGAATCCTCCACTATCTAGTTCTTATTGTAGAATTTCCTTACTTTGCTCTTCTACCTATTGACTTGACTAGTTCATTGAAGCCTTCTACAAAGGAAGCTTTGAATCGTCCACCATACAACTTGCATATTGTACTACAGCTTCTGAATTGCCAACGTGTGAGCAGTGGCATCAAATGTGTCCTCTTCATGTGTGCTAGAATCTCCCTGAGCTTCAATTTGTTACTCTTGTTGTTCCCATCGATCATCATCTTGAGAGTCTTGACTATTTTGACTTGCTTCATCATCACCTTCTTCATTGTCAATTAGTATCCAATCTTCCTCCTTTGAGCTTGACGTGACTTGTTCTCGTCCCTGATCAAGTGGTGAGGTGGGATAGCTAGGTTGTTCATATTCTTATGAGAAGGAATGTGCTTTTGAGAGCTCAAATTCATTGGAAAATGCACCTAGCATTTCGAAATCAAACATGGTATTGATGGGTTGCACCTCCAGGTTAGATATCAAAAAATTGAATGCTTCTACACCAATGGTAGTGGGGGTCTCTCTGACTTCTGAGGTAGCAACTTGAGTGGTGGTGATGGGAGTGGCTTTCGAGGTGAGCACTACACTGATGGTGCCTTCAGTTATTATGGGGCGCGATAGACAAATACGTATAGGAGGTATAGGCATAGGAGGTTCTGTGGGAGACTGCTGAGGAGAGGGTTGGGGTGAGGGTGACTCAGGGACCTGTAATCATGGAATCGTGCCCCTCATGTGCTTGCCTATCCTGTCCTTGCTTGATTTATGTGCTTTCTTGGAGGTACCTTTAAACCGCTTTAGCTCTTCGCTAGTCATAGCATGTTCGACAAGTATATCATAGGCTAGGCACATGTATACAATTCTTGTGATGGCACAACAGCCATGGATGACTCGCTTTCATGCCCATCTTTATTGTGCTAATTACAATTGATCCTAAATCCAATTGGCAAGATTGATTGTTTGAGGTCCCATATTTGCTAAGTAAAACCTGAACCAAATGGGTTTCTGTGGTATCGTGAAACGATCCTGGGCAGGGAAAGCAAAATGTTGCATACACACACATAATGGTTTGGATAGTTCTAGTGTAATGGTAGAAATATCTACCCACTTAAGAACATCACCCCTTTTCATCGGCTCTGGAATGAGCCTCTTCCTTTCTGTTGTAGTGTGCATGCCATGGATCTTGAGTGTGGCACGGACGAGATCAGCCAAGAGATAGAACTTCTCAAAAGGGGGATCGGTAACTAGTGAGGGCAAAATGAACATCCCTAGTAATTATATTTCTAATAGGGGGTTTGAGAGTGGTAACTAGACAAAAGCATCGACAAAAAATTGGTTTTGGCAGGGGTGCACTAAAATATTCTATGAATCTTGCCCTAACCCAAATAGGTCATAATTCCTCTGAATTTTGAAGGGCTTCAAATTCTCGTAAGAAGAATTGGTATCTTCCCCATGTGTCACCACTAAAGCATAGCATTGCATCATAGATGTAGTTTGCATTAGGCAGAGGTCCTCCTAATCCCTAGAACTAGTGGGAGTTATTGTGTACTTTTTTGGTTCTTCCAATAGGAGGAACTTCAATCATCATCGGCCCCATAAAATCTTTGAATTACGGTGGTTTCATTGCAGGGTAAGGCTCAGCCAACAAATTACTGAAATTTACTACTGGCATGTTGGTGCTAGCCTTGGCAGTTCCTTCAATTTGCATGATGAGTTGAAAGTGTGTGTAAATGATATGCTACAAAAGGATAACACATTAGTATGGAAATTAATTATGATCCCAATAAAGTGAGACCACAATCCCTTTCCATAACTAATGTGTAACCCATGTAGCCATGTGTTGTGAGGTGGTTTATGTAGTGGTTTCTCATAAAATAATGTAGGTGACTAGACAGGCTACATGCTTTAGATAGTGCATACATTGCTTTTGATGAGACTTTATTACAAGTGATAGTGGGTTACTGCGGATGAATTTATACAAAGTTTAGTTATGGGTGAATTATTACAAGGATAAGGGTTAGTCATGAGAGGTATTATGTCATACAAAGGATCATGTGGATGTTTCTGGACCCATTTTGGCATCCATTTTCTAAGAGTTGGCATGTGGGTTTGGTTCTTTGGCTGAGGTACAAAGGATGAGTCTGGTAGTGGTGGTGCCAATGGGTGTAGTGATTTTGAAGGGGTTTCTATTACATGGCTTGGATGTTGAGCAAGAAGACATTCCTTGGGCACCCAGATCTACGTGGACTTGGGACAATTTGTCAGGTACTTCTTGGGAATCCAAATTTGTCGAGTTCTCATCGATGGAGAAGAAGGTTGAGAGGATGTTGAACGTAGAGTCTGACTCTACTATGGCCTCTTCCTGTCATAGCCTATGCTATTGGAAACAGTTGGTGTTTTCTGAGCTTTCGACACCCATACTTACTTTGTGTCAATTGCCTTGACATGCTGATATTGATTCCACCATGGGGTCGTCTCAGAGTCTCATTACTTTGGGTTTCTTTCTCAATGAAAATACGTGAATATGATCTTTGAACCTCGAGATGCACGTGGGCTTTTCATATCCTCTTTTATAGCTTCTGTTGGAGCCAAGGATTTGAATTTGAATTCAAATCTCCACCTAAAAGTAATCCTAAAGTATAGGATTGATTCTCTCTTGACTCAACTACCAAAATATATGAGATTATATGCTTCCTAACTCCTCGTTGGTGTATTACACTTTTATAATGAGTAATTATAACTCAAAGTTACAAGAGGTTGTACATATGAATCCTTCCAAATCATATGCTAATACACCAAGCTTATGTGAAGTGATCAAGTGTGTAGGCTTGGGCTTTAATTGCACCATCATCTTTGACACAATGTATCCTAGACTTTTGCCTTGCCTAACCATGAAAATGCACTTTTCTGGGTTCAAGCAAACCAGATATTCTTGACATTTGTAAAAAACTTTCCTTAATTCAGGGATGTTGGTCTATCTCGTGTCTTAATGTGCACAAATATCATCCACATAAACTTCCAAGTTCTTTCGTAGGAATTCCCTAAAGACATGACACATTAATTGTTGAAAAGTGGTAGGTGCATTTGTCCCAAATGGTGTCACACGAAATGCAAATATGTCCCACTCTGTGGCAAAGGCTGTCTTCTGTTGATCTTTAGGGGCAATGGCTACCTGATTATAGCCTGAGAATCCATCAAGAAAGCTGTAGACTTCCTTGCCCACAACTCATTCCAATGAATGCTTCGTGATAGGAAGAGGATAACTCTCTCTAATTATGGAAACATTAACTTGTTTAAGGTTAATACAAACATGGGATTTCCCATTTTTCTTAGGCACAACCACAATGGGGGATACCCATTTTGTATGTTCAATTTTGTAAATAGATCCAGCTTCTATCAGACAATCTATCTCCTCTTTAATCTTGGTAGCATAATTATCATTATAGGTGTATGGTTTCTTCTTGAAAGGCTTGGCCTTTGGAATCATAGGAATTCTATGGGAGCATATATTTGGGTCTAGTCATTTCAAATCCTTGTAAATCCAAGTGAACACATCTCTATATTCTCACTATAGGGTAGTTAACTCTTCTTCTTCTTCCTCTGTCAAATCATGCCCTATGTATGTGCATTTTTCTTCTCCTTCTTTTCTCGTGACTATTATTTTTTTGGTTCTTTCTAGATTATCGTATACTTCACCAATGCTTGCTTCTTTTTTAGGCCTCCATACCATAATTCTTCTTTCTTCCACTTCATATTTTTTAAAGTTCTCTAGTACTTCCAAAAGATCTTCTTCTTCTTCCATCTTAGGTAATGTCTCTTTCTTCTTTTTGTGCTTACTTTCTTTACATTCGTGAGTGACTTGGGTCATTCAACTTGATTGTCCTTTCCCATCTTAGGGATAGTGGCTTCCACAAAGTAGAGATACTCCTCTTCAATTGAGCAAAAGGGCTCAATGATAATGGACTCTAAGTCCTCGTCACTCTTTTCATCTAGATCTTGGGCGAGTTCTCTGCATTCTTCTAGAAGAGGCTCTTCCTCTAAGGCTCTATCTCAAAGATGGAAATGTTGTATCCATCCTCATCACAGTGAGGGGTCCATTGCTCTTCATTTATTGCTATATCCATGGTAGCTAAGATCTCTGCCCAACCATGAGCTCGAATTCTTTGTCTGGAAACACTATCGGTGCATAAGTAGAATCTTGACGAGATCTTGGATGTCATTCTGAACCTAAACCTCCGGATTCTAATCATTCTTCCTCTTGTTTAGATACCTTACAGACCCATAAATGAGTTTCCTCATGCAACCATGAAGGGTCTAGTTCGATAGATTGTATTGATTCCATTTCTTTAGGCGACCTATGGATGGTATTCCACTAGATTGGGGGTACGTCTCAATGGGAAAGTACAAGGAGTTAGTTCCCCAATCTTGTACAATTTCCAATTGGCACATGAATGGTCTTCATTATATCATCTCATAAGTATGATTTTTCCCAAACTCACAAATGGCAAATGTGTGTTCGAATTCAACACCACAAGTGGTGAGAGATATCCCTTCTAGTAAGCCAAATGGCTTCTCCATATGACATCAGCCATTTGTAGCTTCATTCTTGTGGGTCTTAGTCCTGTCTTACCCCAATGTTTCCACAAGGAAGTGGTATCAATGGCTACTCCAGTGCCCTAATCTAGGATGGATTTGATGGTGGAGCCTTGGTGGGTTATTGGAAGATAGGCATTACCTTCTTCTCCCTCACTCATATCTCCAATTCTTTCCATCGGTATTGTTGGCACCTTTTTGTGTGAACCTCCCTAAGAGTGAGTGGTAGCTATTTTTGGGAATTTGTTTGTTATGTGCTTCCACAACCTAGGTTTGATTTTCAATAATTCTTCTAAAGTGAGATGGCACTGCACTTTAGTGTTTGTGATCACGTTCATGTTTCTCAAAATTAGTGACTCCTCATTTCTAACTATTATGGTGGGTGCTTGCATACCAATAGACTTGGCTTCCCAAGGTCCTGTGAACTAGGGTAATTCTTCTAAAGAATTAGATTCGAATTTCGTTTGTTCATGAAGTTGCTCTTCCTCTACATCGTCACATATAGAGGGTATGTCATGGGGGAATTGTTCCTAAGAATCATCTATCTCTTGAATAGGGGGATGGGTTTCTTGCTCTCATCTCCACTTCTCCTCTTGAATTTCCCTCAGAAACCCTTGTGTGTATTTATGTATGGAAGAAAGATATTCTCCACCCTTGAGGCTCGGCACTTAAAAGAGTGATGGTGCATTACCTCCGTGTACCTCTAGAACAGTAGAGTTCTTTTGCACACTCTTCTTTCCATTGTTAGAAATCAAGTATTCTAGCCTCTCCAATAGTCCTTGAAAGTGTGGCTCTAGTTTTGCTATGTTACTCCAATTGATATATCTAGAGGCCTCAAATATAGTTTGGGCTAATTCTACCATCTTCATGCAAAGCTTAGTTCTCTCAATTTCTAAGTCTACCCTTGGATAGGTCTTACTCAATTCAGCCACATGGGTTTCTTCTCTTAGTCTTGCCTTGTATGCTCGAAACATCATGTCTAAATCTTCAAGTATGGGTTCAACTAGAACTGATCCTAGTCTTTGGTTCGGGGTCTCCTGATTCAACTCTTGCGAAGGTAATTCTAATATTTTATCTCTAGTTTCCTTTAGAATTCCTTCCAACTCACTCATTTTCTTACTCCATTTCCTCTTTATCCGTTCTTGTGAATCCTTCCAAGTTTTTGTTTTTCTTCCATTAGACTCTACAACTTCACTTATCTCAGCTATTTTATCAGGGTTAGATTGTTGATTTTCTAACAATTCTTGGGCTCTTCTTATAGCTTGGATATGTGTGTATGTAGGTGGGGATCCGTTTGAGGTGTTGGTGTGTGAAACACCACAAGAACTAAACTAATGTGGTATTAGAAGACCTCCATAACCATCATTAGCTTAGCAAACCTCTAAATATGAACCTTCAACTCTGAACTTAGTGAAAATCAAAATTTCACTTCACAGAAATCTGCGCCTCTTTTTCAAACTTTCAATCTGACCTGTATCAGCTTGATCTTTGTAAATTCTTCTGATCATTTACTAAGAAAGGTTCTTGCTAATGTTCAGTAACACATAATAAGCAAAACTTTCAAGTAATAACTTCAAAATCTTCTGATTTTGTACCAAACTTTTCACTATGTCTGAAAACTGAAATTTGACTTCATCGATTTGACATACCTTCACTCTTAAGCTGATTTCTCTGAGTATGCGTCCCGTTTCTTAAAGATCTTTTGACCAAATGTAGTTAAGGAGAATAGCTTTAAAATGAGCTATCACTTACAAAAAACTTTACACCATGCTTCGAGATCTGACCTTCAGAAGATCAGTCAAATGTGCGCCAGAAAAGTCGTAACTCTCAACTACCTTACACAGTCATATGAAATGACTTAGAACTCAATGTACAAAAGGAATTAGACTCAATCCTTCTACACAAACATGTGTTGATTATCAGAGAAGATGTGTACAAAATGGCTTGGCCTAATTTTGCTCATAGCCATGGAAAACTCTCTCAGACTCAGAAGTTTTTCCTCACCATCTCTCTCAGAAAATACACGACTTTTCTCTACTCTCTCAGATTAAAAAATTGAGTTCTCTCATACATGTTTTTGACTCAAATTAACTTATATACCTATGGTTTACATTCTTCTAGACTTGAACTCGTAAGTTCTGAAGATCAAATGAGAAACTAGACTCTAATTTTGCACTAATTTACAATAGTGAAATTGTCCCTTCACTTAGGCTTGATTTTCTGTAGGTCTTTTCTTCACTTCTTCTTTCTTCCATCATATGTCTTCATATGTCTTCATATATTCATGCCTAATTAGTGAGTGAAGCCCCAACAGCTCCCCCTCAATCACTAATTAGCATAATTTGACTTCTTCACATAGTCTTCTTCTCTTTTATTCCTGCCATCTCCTTGAACCTACTTGTCTTCACTCCATCCAAACTTTTTGTCATAATATCTGCAATCTGATATTTTGTAGAAGTGTACACTACTTCAATCTCTTTCTCCATTACCTTTTCTCTGAGAAAATGATACTGTATTTCTATGTGCTTTGTCCTTGCATGAAATACAGGATTTGCTCCAAGATATAGTGAGCTCATATTATCTCCATGAATGATGGGTATACCTTGATCAATTCCCAAGCTTTTGAATAATGTCTGCATCCATATTACTTCTTTTGCTGCTTCCACAAGTCCTTTGTATTCAGCTTCTGTTGATGATAAAGCCACTGTGTGTTGTTTCTTTGAACACCAACTCACAAGCTTATCTCCAATGTATATCTTGTAGCCATGGGTAGACCTTCTATCATCTTGACTTCCTGCCCAATCTGAATCACTATAGGCTCTCAACCTTATATCTGATGTAAAAGGATAATACAATCCTTCTTTCAAAGTTCCTTTGATATATCTAAGAACCCTTTAACCTGCAATCCAATGTGGATCCTTTGGACAATGCATGAATTGAGAAAGGACACCAACTGCATAACTAAGATCAGGCCTTGTTAGTGTAGCATAAATTAAACTTCCCACTAAAGATTGATACTTCCTCATGTCTTTGAACTCTGCACCATCATATCTACTGAGTTTATGATTGACCTCTAGTGGTGTAGATGCCTCTCTGCAATTCTCCATGTTAAACTTCTTTAGAAGATTCAAAAGATACCTTTCTTGTGATACATATATGCCATGTTCTGCATAAGTGATTTCCATTCCAAGAAAATATGACAATTTTCCTAGATCACTTATCTTGAATTCCTTCTCAAGTAGCTTCTTCACCTCCTTGATTCCTTCATTTGAGGTACCTGTAATTATAATATCATCTACATAGATACAAATGTAGATCATACCTTGATCTGTTCTTTTGATAAGTAAACTTGCATCTGCCTTTGAACTTTGATATCCAAGATCATTAAGATACTTTACAAGTCTATAATTCCAAGCTCTTGGAGCTTGCTTCAAACCATAAAGAGCTCTTCTCAACCTGCAAACATAATTTTGAAACTTATGATCTGCAAACCCTTGAGGTTGCTCCATGTAAACCTCATCTGATATATATCCATTCAAAAATGCATTCTTAATGTCCAATTGACTCAATGTCCATCCTTTTGATGCTGCAATGGCAATGATTGTCCTTATGGTTGACATCTTTGCCACAAGACTAAATGTCTCATCATAATCTATGCCAAAAGTTTGAGCATAGCCTTTAACCACCAATCTGGCTTTGTATCTGGCTATAGTTCCATCTGCATGCTTTTTAACTTTGTAAACCCATTTATTTCCAATCACTTTCTTACCACTAGGCTTTGGAACAAGTTCCCAAGTTTTGTTTTCTTCAAGAGCATCAAACTCTTCCTTCATTGCTACTTCCCATTGTCTCTTACCCTTTGCTTCATCATAGCTTTGGGGTTCTTCATCTTCTTTAACCATGTAAGCATAATTTTTCTGAGTCAAGTAAGAAGTATCATAGGAATACCTTGTAGGTTGCTTCCTCATTCTGGTTGATCTTCTTGGTTCACACTCTTCATGTATATCTGGATGTACTTCTTCATCAAATATTGGTCCATCTTCATTCCTTCTATATGAACCAACCCTTGATGTGCTTGCTTGCATATGTTCTTCATCTCCATCTATCTGCATATGTGACTTACCTTTTGCATTCCTTCTTATCTCTTCTTCAAATGTTTCAAGGTCACAACCTTTATCTGCATACCAACTCTTCTGTTCATCAAAAGTCACATCTCTGGAAACAATAAAATGTTTAGTTAGAGGATTCCATAACCTATAACCCATTTGCTTTTCATCATACCCAATAAACACATATTTTTCTGCCTTTGGTTCAAGTTTGTGTCTGCGTTGTGATGGCACATAAGCATAGGCAATTGACCCAAACACTTTACAATGGTCAAGTGTTGGTTTCTTACCCCACCAAGCTTCATAAGGGGTCATACCATTCAAAGCTCCACATGGTAGCCTATTCACAAGGTATGTGGCTGTATTTACAGCCTCAACCCAAAAATAATTAGGGCAATTCTTTTCCTTTAACATTGCTCTTGTAAATTCAACCAATGTTCTATTTCTCCTTTCTGCCACCCCATTATGTTGAGGTGTATACCTGCAAGTTATCTCTCTCTTGATACCTGCATTCCAAAGATAGTCATTAAACTCTTGGGAGAAGTATTCTCCCCCTCCATCAGACCTTAGCCTCTTGAGTTTTTGACCTGTAACTCTTTCTGCATAAGCATGAAAATGTTTGAAGGCTCCAAATACTTCTGATCTTTCTTTTAGAACATAAAGGGTTATCCACCTTGTAGCATCATCAATAAACAAAACATAATACCTAGATCCATTTATTGAACCTTCTTTTGTTGGCCCCCATACATCTGTATGTATGAGTTCAAGCAAACCATCATGCTTGAAACCTTTCTTCTGAAATGGTAGTCTATGTGCTTTTCCCATCTGACAAGCTTCACACTTGTATATCATATGTTGATTCTTCACATTTGGTAGTCCCAATACAGATTGATTCTCCACCATAGTTTTGATTCCTCTTTCATTGAAATGTCCCAATCTCTTATGCCAAAGATCTAACTCTGTAATTACTTCATCACCATGTGTGATTAGGGCTTGACCAACATTTCCTTGTACTTTGAGAGTAAAAAGTCTACCTTCCTTCTTACCACAAACGATGGGTTTGTATGCATCCTCTGGATCTTCAACAAATACTCCTTCATTTGTAAATCTGACTTGAAAACCTTTCTCCACTATTTGTCCAACACTAATCAGATTCTTTGGTATTGTTGGAACATACAAAACATTTGTTAATAAATCAGCTCCACTCCTGCACTTCACTTTTCCAATTGAATGCACATTATGTTTTGTATTATCACCTATTTGTACTGTATGACTTGAATTGCCTTCTTCCAATTCTGACAACAATTCTATATTACCTGATAAATGATTTGAACAACCAGAGTCAATATAAAATACCTTGAGATCTTCCTTCTCTGATGAACTTATTGAATTCATCATCAATGTTGTATGGTTGTCATTTTGTGTATCATTTGCATAATTGTAATATGTGGTGTTGTATGATTGGTTCTGATTCCAATTTCTTCCACCACCTCTTCCATAACTTCCTCTTGAATTCTGTCTTCCTCTTTGAAATTGATTCTGAAATCTTCCACCTCTTCCTCTGCCATTGTTGTTCTGATTTTGGCTTGATCCTTGTTCATTATGCCAACAATCATAAGCTAGATGATTGCTCAATCCACAAATCCAACATGTCTTCTTGTTATTGTTCTGATTACCTCTACCTCTTCCATTTCCTCGACCTTTACCTCTGCCAAAACCTATTCCTCTTGCATAATTTGCTTGAGTTGTTGATTCTTCTTCATCCTTTGCTTTGCCTTTATCTCCTTTCTTTTTATTCTTCATGTACATTGCAGAACTTTGACCTTTGTCTCCATCTGACTTCAAGTCTTGCTCAAATGTGAGCATCAATCCAAGTAATTGATTCAATTCTGGCACATAATGATTTAATGAGAGTTCTGTTGAAAGTACAAAAGGCTTCCACCTTTCATCACCCCTTAATCCTGCAAGTAATTGTGCTATCAACCTATGATCTTCAATATCCTCATCAATAGATCCAAGGCTATCTGCCAAGTCCTTCATCTTAGTGACATAATCACTAATGCTCTGATTTTGCTTTTTCTTGAATGTAGTGAACTCTGACCATAAGCTAGCTTTCCTAGCTTTAGTAGTGTTTTGGAAGTGATCTTCCAAAGCATTCCAAATATCTTCAGCTGTTTCTAATCCTCTGATATGTGGCAACAAATGATCTGTAATAGTGTTATATATATAAGCTCTTGCACTTGCATCTCTCTTCTGCCATAGCTTCAAAGCTTCTAGCTCTTCCTTTCTTGGATGACTTTCATCTTCAAATTTAGGCTTCTCTTCTTCACCTGTCACATATACCATTAGGTCCTTACTCATAAGTAAGGCTTCCATCCTCATTACCCAAGCAGGATAGTTATCTCTGTCCAATTTGTCAATGGACACATGATCTGCCATAGTATTCTTGCTTCTGCTTCAACTTGTAAGTATAAAGTTAAAGAATGATACCTTTTGTAGACCTTTACTCTTGGGAGCAACTTTGAAATACTCTTCTGATAACTTTTGGTTGTTGAACACCTCAGCTTCCACTTTCTTTAATAAAGAACTCTTCAATTCTTCTTGTATCTGCTCTCCTTTTTCTCTCGAGGACCTTATCTGCTCTGATACCACTTGTTGGTGTGTGAAACACCACAAGAACTAAACTAATGTGGTATTAGAAGACCTCCATAACCATCATTAGCTTAGAAAACCTCTAAATATGAACCTTCAACTCTGAACTTAGTGAAAATCAAAATTTCACTTCACAGAAATCTGCGCCTCTTTTTCAAACTTTCAATCTGACCTGTATCAGCTTGATCTTTGTAAATTCTTCTGATCATTTACTAAGAAAGGTTCTTGCTAATGTTCAGTAACACATAATAAGCAAAACTTTCAAGTAATAACTTCAAAATCTTCTGATTTTGTACCAAACTTTTCACTATGTCTGAAAACTGAAATTTGACTTCATCGATTTGACATACCTTCACTCTTAAGCTGATTTCTCTGAGTATGCGTCCCGTTTCTTAAAGATCTTTTGACCAAATGTAGTTAAGGAGAATAGCTTTAAAATGAGCTATCACTTACAAAAAACTTTACACCATGCTTCGAGATCTGACCTTCAGAAGATCAGTCAAATGTGCGCCAGAAAAGTCGTAACTGTCAACTACCTTACACAGTCATATGAAATGACTTAGAACTCAATGTACAAAAGGAATTAGACTCAATCCTTCTACACAAACATGTGTTGATTATCAGAGAAGATGTGTACAAAATGGCTTGGCCTAATTTTGCTCATAGCCATGGAAAACTCTCTCAGACTCAGAAGTTTTTCCTCACCATCTCTCTCAGAAAATACACGACTTTTCTCTACTCTCTCAGATTACAAAATTGAGTTCTCTCATACATGTTTTTGACTCAAATTAACTTATATACCTATGGTTTACATTCTTCTAGACTTGAACTCGTAAGTTCTGAAGATCAAATGAGAAACTAGACTCTAATTTTGCACTAATTTACAATAGTGAAATTGTCCCTTCACTTAGGCTTGATTTTCTGTAGGTCTTTTCTTCACTTCTTCTTTCTTCCATCATATGTCTTCATATGTCTTCATATATTCATGCCTAATTAGTGAGTGAAGCCCCAACATGAGGTATGTACAATACCTATCACATTTATAGGCCTCACTTTAGAGGCATTAGTAGGTTTCTTAGGGCAATCTCTTATGACATGCTCTTTACCACATTCTACACAAAAACCTTGAAAGTTGTAATATTATGGTTGCCCTGCTATTGGAGGATGTGGGCACTCCTTGATGTAATGATCTGCTTGGCACCTAAAACATGGTCCTTTAGGGCCCTGTGGTCTTGGCTGTCTCAACTAGGGCCATGGGTTAGGGTTGCATACATTACGTTGGTGTAGTCAAGCTCCCAGTTGGGTTCCAATGGTGGAATATCATAGTGGTATCTTTCTATGTGTTTGGGTGACTTAGTGTAGTATGCATGTGGGCTACCTACATGGGTGGAATTGAAGTTGTTTGAGTTGGGGTCACTTTTAATGATCAAGGTGAAGAGGCTACTAAAGCCCTACTAAGGTTCTCTTCTACAATAGCATATTTGAATGAGATTACATTGGCTAGAGGGGGTGCTTGCTGAGCTAAAATTGGTTGAGGTCTCGGTTGAGTTTGATAAGAGTAGTTATGTGGGGGCCTGTAGCAATGAGGTTGAGCAATGTACTGACTTGGGTATCTACCTAGTTGGGGATATGCTTGTGGGTAGTTCTATTACCTCACTTGTTTGTTGTACGGGAAATCTTGTGCCGTATGATTAGTGTGTTGTCATTCAATTGTGTAGTATTGGCCATAAGGGTTGGCTTGCGGTTTTGTTACATTAGGACACACATTTTGCATATGATCACCACCGCAGGTGTAACAACATTTAACGGATGTTAACCTGGGTATCTAGTTGCTAGAGATGCCTATTTTATGGACCACCTTCTCAACTAGGTCTTCTATAGAGCTAGAATGTCTTGAGGATGATTGAGAGGAGCTATCCAAATCTTTGTAGTCCTTTGAAAGTTCCAATTCATCTCCTAAATTATCCTCAATGTCTATACAAATCCTTAGACATTGCTCTAAAGTTCTGGCTTCCTTTAGATATACATAAGATCCTAGTTTAGAGCTCAAGAGGTCGTCCAAAAACAAAGACACTTGCTTGGCTTATGAGGGAAGCTCTGGGATTGGGCATCTCTCAATATACTATCTAAACCTATGTTCTACAAGTCTCACTGTTTCTTGGGGGGTTTGTTTGAAGCTATGGATTAATGAGGAAGGGTTGTGCCTAATTCCACTTTTTGAGAACTCAATGATGAATGACTCTAAGAAGTGATGAATGTCCCTAAATTGCCTTTGGTGTAAAGGTTGGAACTAGGTTAAGGCCATGTTCTTTAGCATAAGCCCAAATGCATTGTATTGCATGAATATATCTTCCACTTGCTCTGCTCATAACACTTGCTTAAACTGGCCAACATGGTCATAGGGGTCTCCTATCCCGTCAAAGTTATTTTTCATCGACTTCACTAACTAGGTAGGTCTCAACATTCTTGGATGCTCACGGGGTCTAGGTAGAGGAAATTCATCCCTACCATCTTGTGGTCTTGGATCTCTCGGTCTCTCCATTCTATCAGTTTCCTAGGTACATGAAGTAAGGTTTATATTGTAGCTCATTGATGGATATGTACCTCCTAGGCACAAGCTCTATGAAGTATGTAGACTGTAATATTGTTTCTTCTATGACTACCATTGCTTTTAGTTGAGCTTTGACCCTGGTGGAATGTTTCTTTCCCACTTCTTCCATCGACTTCATCCATGCGAGGCATGATATTTCAAATGTGACATGACCGTTGCTTAATAACAATCTTAGATATTCAAGGTAATGGTTTTGTATATGATCTCCTCAATTCACACACTCAATGGCTTTGCATCTTGACTTACCCAAATTATGGTTCTCAAGCTAACTCCCTATCTCCTAATGATCCTATAGAATTTGGGTAACCTATGACTTCAAAAGGTCCCATAGAGCCAATTTTTCTACTCAAATTTGCTCTACCAAAGCAATCAAATGGGTGAAATTTTGTGATTTTGTAGAAATTTTTGGGTTCTTAAGTTTTCTTCTAGCTCTTCAATTGGTTCATTACCTGCATGTGCTCCTTCTTGGGCACTAGAGCCCATGTTTGATTCTCATCAAGTGCGTCAATCTCTTCTTGCATTTCCTCTTTCCATTCCGTGTACCCGCTTGCATCTTCATAACAATCGGGCTATGGACCTTCCACTACTTTGTTCATATATGCATAATGAGTTTCCATGTATTTATCATAAGTAAACCTTTGAGTTGGATAACTACCCCTAGAAGCCTTCCTTTCTTCACCTTTTATAGGAATAGACCTCCTTTGCCTTGGGTACTTGATCGCTTTCTTTGATGTGGCTTCTTTCTCCATCATGTGTTCTTCATCATCTTCAACTTCATTGCCTTCTTCATCCAACTCCACCAATGTTGCTTTGCCTTTGTTGATTGATTGTGCTTCATAGCTTGATGAAGATCTCCCCCTCCATGGTGAGGTCATGCTTGAACAATCTTCATTGATGGAACACCTTGGGCCGTTTAGCTCTAGGTCGATTTGTTCTTCATCATGTCCATGCTTTTCTTCTTCATATTCTTGCATACAATCATACTTCTTATACCAAGGGAGTAGCTCATCAAATGCTACATCCCTTGATATCCTCAATTCCTTTTTGTTTGGGTTAAAGCAATTGTAACCTTTATGATCATTTGAATATCCTAGAAACACACACTTTTCCACCTTTAGTTGTAGCTTGTGCCTCAATTTGCTTGTGTGGTTTCAAGCCATGGATCCCTAAGGTAGGAGCCCTATTCATAAGATACACGATAGTATTTGCTACATCACTCCAAAACATGTTAGGTACATTCATCTCATTAAGCATTGCTCTAGCGATCTCTACAATGTATCTGTTCTTTCTCTATTGTGCCCCATTTTGTTGGGGTGTGTACTTGCATGTTACCTACCTCTTGATACCTTGATCCAAAAAAAAAAAACAAGCATTGGAGAAATATTCTTCCCCTCCATTGGACCTTAGCTTCTTGATATATGTAATTATTTCCTTCTCTACCATTGCCTTGAATGTTTTGAAACATGTAAACACATCTGATTTAACTTTTATGAAATAAAACAAAACCATCCTTGTGCAATCATCCATAAAGGTGACAAAGTACTTGTTACCTCCAATGGATTGCTCTTTGTTTGGCTCCCACACATTTGCATGTATCAATTCCAATGGATGGTTGCTTATGTAGCCACTCTTCTTGAATGGAAGTCTCGATTGCTTCCCTAGTTGACAAGATTCACATTAATGTTTCATACCTTGTCCTTGGAAGTTGGGAAGCCCTTCGAAAAACCTCTTGAATTGCATTTCCTTCATTCTCTGTATGTTGATGTGACCTATCCTTTTGTGCCACAAGTCCAACTCCAAAATCTTCTTGTTTCCATATGTGAAGTAGACATGTTTAGTGGAATGAGAATTTACCTGCAAAGGGAAGAGTCTCCCTTGCTTCCTTCCTCTTGCTATGACCTTGTACCCTTGCTTAGGGTTCTCCACAAAGCATCCAATTTTGTTGAACCTTACTTGATAGCCTCTTTCAACCATTGCCCTATGGACACCAAGTTCTTTGTGATGGTAGGTACATGCAAGAAATGCTTGAGACATCCTCCTTCCTCCTTGTCATCCAAAGCTACACCTCCAACATGGGAGATCTCATGGGTTGTATGATCACTTATTTCTACATTTCCTTTTACCTTTGAGAGCATGTAGAATAATAAACCAAGAAGCATTGCAACTCATATGGTTGCTACATCCACTATCAATATACCAGTTGTTATCTACTTTGCTTGAATTCCCATTCATGTGCATCATCAAGAGATTGTCATTTTCTAAACTTGTAGAAGCATAATAACCTTGAACATTGTATGAAGAACCTTGATCATAGCTCCTTTGGTTTCCTCCTTGGTAGCAATCTCTCACATAGTGGCCAAGCTTGCCACATATGTAACATCCTTTGCCATCTTGATTCCTGTTTTGTTGGTTCCTTCCTCCTCTTCCTCTTTTTCTTCCTCTAGCTCTTCGTGATGAGCTGACTTGGTCATGTCCTTGATTGCTTGAGTGGCCTTGCCTTCCTCAAAACCTTTCCTTTGCCCCTGCCTTGTCCTTGTCTTCCTTTGCCCCTTTGATTACTTGTGTAAAAAACTTGTGCATCCCTACTTTTAGTTGAACTTCCACCTATGTTCATCTCTATGGTGACCATTAGAGCAACCAATTTCTCAAAATCCGGAAGATTATCCCTTACATATACTGAAGTGGTAAAGGGTTTCCACTTTTCATCATCCCTCAAACCATTGAGAGTATACGCCACAAGATCGTCATCATCTACATGGCTTCCAGTGGATCCCAATGCATCTGACAATTCCTTGACCTTATGTATGTAGTCATTTATGGCACTCCTTGAGCTCCTTCTAAGGTTTTTGAGCTCATTCTTGATTTGGATCTTCCTTGCTTTGGTGCTTGTTGAATAAAGCCTCTCAAGTGTCTCCCATACCTTCATGTTTGAATCCATGTCTTGGATATGGTTGATCATGCTATTGCTAATGTGTTGGGAAAGGATAAAGATAACCCTCTTGTCTCTTTTATTCCATTCCTTAAAGGCCCTTCACTGGTCATTGGAGACCCTAAATCTTGTTTCACTTCCACTAATCAATCCCCAAAGGTCCTTACCCATAAAGTAGTTGGAGACCCTAAATCTCCATGGTTGATAGTTCCATTTGTCTAACTTTTCAATTGGAGTGTTGAAGTCTCCCATCTCTAGTCTTTGATACTTGCCCTAGCTCTTGGCTAATGCTCCAATGTGTGTAAATGCGAATGAGGCTCTGAATTTACTTCAATCCAAAGCTTTCCTTAGATGGATACCTTCTACTCTTGAAAAATTGAGTAGAATAGATCCTCCTTGATGTGAGCTACGTCCACCAAGCTTTTATGATGCAAATCTTCAACCACCAGCTCCAAGAGGTCTTATTGTTTGTTTTGGATGTCTTCAAGATGCAAAAATTCTCTGATACCACTAATGGGGAAGTTACTCACCCCCTATGCAACGATGAAGCATGAATGACCTCCATAGGTACCCTCCTATAACCTATAAACACCAAAAATGCTCTTTCTAAGAGCATATGCAGAGAACTGCAGTGTGCTTTTGTCGACCTGTAGTACGCACAAAGAGCTTTCCATCACAAAAAAATTCACTCCAAATGGATGATTACACAAAGAGAAACAATGTCCACAAGATGAAATAGTTGAATGCTCACAACTGCTAGTCAAACAGAGACCTCACTTCACTCTAGCAAGCTTTTCTAAAAGATTATAGATAAAATGAATCTCAAAATTAACTTAACTTTAGAGCTCTCTAATAGCTACACACTGACACAAAAATCAAAGAGAATAGATAAATAGAGAAGGAGAACTTGCCCTTACAACACAGAGCAAAATTTTGATGATATGTGGGAATCCTTCACCACTGCAATGGATCTCTACACGGATATGCAAATACCTGATCCCAACACCTTGATGGGACAACTCTTCACCATGAAGCAAAGCTCAACAAAAATGGTGACAAATCAAGAGTTAACCAATCTTCTACCCTTTATATAGAAAGAATAAAGCTAAGGATAAAGGTAAATGTAAGAAACAAGATGAAGAGGCTAGAACCTTTCAAGCCAATTATGTAGGAAAAGGAAGAGGTAATAGAGGTAGGGGCAGAGGAGGTAAGAAAGGTAGGGGGAAGACCCAACAACAAATCACCATGCAATATATGTGGTCTCAACAACCACACTACTGAAGAATGTTACAAAAATACAAGGAACCAAAGGGGAAGAGGCTTCCATAGAGGAGGCTATGGTCAAACAAGAGGCAGGTACAACAATGGTGGAGGCAACTACAACAACAACTACAATCAAAGCTACAACAACAACTATCAAGGAGGCTTTAGAGGAAGAAGGGAATTCAATAATTACACTGAAGATCAAGAGGATTCTCTGCTCATTATGAACATGATATCCAAGCAAGGTAAAGATGATGAGCATCTCTTTTACATTGACTCAGGTTGTTCAAATCATGTGGCAGGGAATGTAGCACTCTTATCTTATCTAGAAGAACCAAAAGGAAAGCAAGAGGTACAAACAGGTGATGACACCAAGCTTTCAGTCAAGCAAATTGGAAATGTTAAGACATCAGATGGTAGTATGAACCTTCTAAGAAAAGTTTTGTATGTGCCTACCATAACCAAAAATTTAATTAGTGTTGGGCAGATAGTAGAGAAAGGTCTACAAGTCAGGTTCACAACGCATGGAGCACATGTGGAAGACCCCCAATAAGGATTCAAAAGGATAGCCAAAGGTGAGAAGTCAGGTAGATTGTTTACTTTTAAAATTGAAGACACAAGGAACATAACACTATTCAGTTATAGAAACCAAACCCTAGCTGAGTTGGAAATATGGCACAAGAGGCTAGGGCACATTGGAGAGAGAACTCTGAAGCAAATATGCAGGGATCAAAGTGTGCTTGGGATTCCTAATGTGACCAAGCAGCGAATGATCCACAAATGTGGAGCTTGCCAATTTGGCAAAGCTCATAGGCAACCATTTAACAGGAAAAGTTACATCCATGAAGATTATTTGGAGCTTGTGCACATTGATGTGTGGGGTGCTAGCAAAGATCCATCCATCTCAAGATCAAGATACTATGTCTATTTTATTGATGATTATAGTAGGTGGACATAAGGATGAGATGTTTACATGTTTTAAGAAATACTTGGCATTAGTGGAAAACCAAACAGGGAGAAGCTTGAAGAGAATTAGGTCTGATGGAGGTGGTGAGTACTTCTCACATGAGATTGATTAATTCCTACAAGACAGAGGCATAAAGAGGGAAGTAACAACCAGGTATACTCCTGAATTGAATGGAGTGGTAGAGAGAAGGAACATGTTAGTTGTTGAGGCAGCTAGTTCTATGTTAAATGAGAAAAAAATACCTAACTATTTGTGGGCAGAGGCTCTTTCTACAACTACATATTTGGTTAACATGCTTCCATCCAAGTCAGTGGATGGTATGACACCATATGAAGCTTGGAATGGTAGTAGACCCTCATTGGATCATTGCAAGATATTTGGGTGCATTGCCTATGCACACATCCCATCACAAATCAGAGGGAAACTTGACCCTAAGGCTCAGAAGTGCATATTCATTGGTTCATTGGGTATGATCAGAATCAAAAGGGCTATAGACTTTATAATCTCACTAACAAGGCATTCATAGTTAGTAGGGATGTAGTCTTTGATGAGAATAACTCTTGGTTTGAAGATGATTGTAGGAAAGTTAAACTATCATATGACTTGGAAAATGATTTTCCAACCCTAACTCAAGAAGACCAACACCAAGCACAGGACATCAACTCAGAAGATGAGGAGCAGGTTGATTCCAAAGCTTGGAAATCAAGAGGCAAGTGCAAACACAAGCAATTAGAGGATCTACCCGAGTCTTCCAATCAAGCTTTAAGAAGGTCACAAAGAGAAAGTTTGAAGCCCATAAGGTATGGATATGATACATCCTTAGTCACAAAGCACTCTATGTACATCACTAAAGATTCATTGGCAGAGGAGTCTTCTTCATTTGAAGATGCTAAGAAGAAAGAGTGGATAGATGCTATGGAGGAAGAAGTGGAAGCATTGCAAGAGAATCACACTTGGGACATAGTTCCCAAGAAACTAGATATGAAGGTAATTGGTGCAAGGTGGATATATAAAGTTTAAAAGAACTTTGATGGTTCAATAAATAGGTACAAGGAAAGACTAGTGGCGAAAGGGTTTGCCCAAACACATGGAGTAGATTATGAAGAAACATTTCACATGTGGCAAAGATGCCAACAATCAGGGCATTGGTAAGTTTTGCTGCATCCAAAAATTGGGATTTATATCCATTAGATGTCAACAATGCTTTTTTGAATGGTTGGATATTAGAAGAAGTGTATATGGCACAACTGCCAGGTTTTGAAGATGAGGAAAAAGCAGGTTATGTATGCAAGCTAAGAAAAGCACTCTATGGTCTCAAGCAAGCTCCCAGAGCTTGGAAACATAGACTTGTTATCTATTTGCAAGATCAAGGCTTTGTAGTAAGCAAAGTAGACTCTTCCTTGTCTGTGAAGAAGAATAAGTCAGAGATCATCTACTTATGTGTCTATGTAGATGATATCATTATTACAGGTAATGACTTTGAAGGTATCAAACAGGTCAAGACTCAGTTGATGAAGGAATTCAAAATCAATGATCTAGGGTTGTTGACTTATTTCCTTGGTTTAGAACTTGTGTATATAGATTCAGGAATATTCATCACACAAAGGAAGTACATAAGTGATATGTTGGTCAAATTTAAAATGGAGAACACTAAAGATGCATGTATTCCTATGGAAATCAATCATAAGCTAAGTTCACATGAAGGTGAACCACTTGATGATGTTACAGGGTATGGACAACTTGTGGGTGTCTCAGTTATGCTACTTTGACAAGAGTGGATATTGCATATGTTGTGAGTACATTGAGTCAATTCATGCATGTACCAATGAAGCCACACATGGAAGCTGCAAAGAGGGTGCTTAAGTACCTAAAGGGTACATTGAATGAAGGTTTATTCTATCCCTTCACTTCTGACATAGATATAAAGTTAAAGTCTGATGCAGATTGGGTTGGCTACAAGGATGATAGGAGGAGCACTTCAGGGTATCTATCTTTTGCAGGTTCAAAGCTCATATCATGGTCATCCAAGAAGCAACCAATTGTGGCTTTATCTTCCATAGAAGTAGAGTATAGAGGTTTGGCTAATGCAACTCAGGAAGTTATGTGGCTTAATCAATTGTATGTAGATTTGGAGATACATTCCTACACTCCAACTATATTTGGAGATAATACTAACTCACTTCATTTGGCTGCTAATCATGTGTACCATGCCATGACTAATCACATTGAAGTGCATGATCATTATGTTAGAGAGAAATTTCTAAGCAAGGGCATTCATCTAGCATATGTGTCAACACATTTGCAATGTGCAGACTTACTCACTAAAGCATTGGATGGAACAAAGTTGAATAGGTTCAAATTGATGATTGGACTGCAAGAGATCAAGGAGGAATGAAGATCAAACATGTTAGGCTTGAGGGGGAGTTGTTGGTGAAAATTAAGCCCAAGCCTACATACTTGATGTATACACACATTGATGTAATAGCATGTCACTTGAAAAGTCCCATATGTACAACCTCTTGTAATTTTGAGTATCATTACTCTTAGTAAAAGTAAAGCAAACCCATGAGGAGTTAGGAAGCATCAACTCGTATGATTTGGTAGCTAAAATCAAGAGAGAATCAATCCTATACTTTAGGATGACTTTTAGGTGGAGATTTGAATCCAAATTCAAATACTTGGCTCCAACACAAATATATAAAACAAGAGGAAAAGATATTGCATGTATCTCAAAGTTTAGAGATCATTCCTTGTTCTTCAATAGTGAAGAGGAGCTCATACTATAGCTCTCTCATTCTACACTCATTGAGCAATACATTATTGCCAATGATTTTGTAATTGTACATGATTCAATCTATACATGTTCATTACTTCCTAGTCTCATATCTCTCTCACACTCTATCAAAACAGTGATCTTGTATGAACTGGTTCTCACCGTGTAGTGAATCATTTTGCATGATTCAAAGCATGACATCTTCACCATACTGTCTACTTTACTTCTACAAAGTTTCATCTA
>CM035427.1:146481288-146483788 GCA_020310875.1 Ceratopteris richardii | reverse complement strand
AGGGCTTTCTAACAAATCAAATTTCACTTCAAATGGATGCTTGCACAAAGAGGAACAATTTCTACAACATGAGCTAGTTGAATGCTCACAACTGCTAGTCAAGCAGAGACCTCACTTCACTCCAGCAATCTTTTCTCAGAGATTATACAGAGAATCAATCTCAAACTTGGCTCAACTTTAGAGCACTCTAATAGCTACCCAATGACACCAAAATCATAGCAAATGGATAGAGAAATAGAGAAGGAGAACCAGCCCTTACAACAGAGAGCAAAATATTTCCAACAGAGCCTACACAGAGAGAGAGATATCAATCACACAACTTCAATAAAATGAATGTTGCTCCCAGAGTACTCAAAGAATGCTCCAGAGAATTGATGAGCATAAAATAGACTCTAATAGCTATCCAATGAGACAAAAATTACATCAAATGGATACAATATGAGGGAGAACCAATGCTAACAACTCAGTGGTAGAGAGTTGCAACACTGCCTACACACACACATAGATATGCCTACTAAAAGAAAACAAACAAGCAAGCAAGGGGCTTGCTTATCCCCAAAAGAAGTCGGGATACATGCTCCTTTTATAGTGAGAAGTGTGCCTCTAAAATCTAGGAACTACCTTTCCAAATCAGCCTCCTAACTTGGAGGACTTAGTTGAGATGACTTGGTGAGTGGTTGAGTGACTTTTCTTGATGGAATCTCATGGCTTTTGGCTTCCTTTGATTGCTCCACATGTCCATAAAAGATACCCCACGAATTTGTAGCTTGAAGCTTGACTTTTAACACTCCCCCTCAAGCTTCAATTCTTCGTCCTCATCCAAGGTCCTTCATGTTGATGCATTGCTTGAATTTTGAAATCTTCATCCCATCCAAAGCCTTTGTAAACATGTCCGCAACTTGGTCCTTGGTACCAATATGATGTACTGAAACTTCCTTGGATATCACCTTTTCCCTTATGAAGTGATAGTGCACTTCAATATGCTTGGTTCTAGCATGATAGACAGGATTCGATGTAGATGAATGCTACTCATGTTGTCACAAAAAATGGATATGTGTCAACCTGCAAATTAAGCTCCATAAATAACTTCTTAATCCACATTAGCTCACATGTGACTTGAGCCAAAGCTCTATACTCAGCCTCGGTGGAAGATAATGCCACCGTGGGTTGCTTCTTTGAAGTCCATGAGATGATCTTGCTACCTAGCATGACTAGGTAACCACTTGTACTTCTTCTATCCTCCTTGGAACCGGCCCAATCTGCATCAGAATAAGCTTTGACCTGCATATCCTCATCAAGTGAATAGAACAATCCTTCATTTATAGTGGCCTTGAGATATCGTAACATTCTTCTTGCAGCTTGCAAGTGTGTAGTCCTTGGACTATGCATAAATTGTGATAACACTCCAACTCCATATGCTATGTCAGGCCTAGTTATTGTGGCATAATTGAAAGAGCCTACAATAGATCGATACAAAGTTACATCCTCTAATCGCTCTCCATCAATGGAGCTTAGCTTTACATTAACTTCCATGGGATTTGAAATAGGCTTGCAATGTAGCATCCCAAACCTCTCAAGTAGGTCTAGAATATACTTCCTTTGTATGAGCATAATACCTTCTTCTTTGTATACAACTTCAATGCCAAGAAAAAACCTAAGATATCCAAGATCAGATATCCTAAACTCCTTTCCAAGCTTTGCCTTGATCTCCTCAATGCCCTTTGTATCATTACCTGTAATGATAAGATCATCTACATACACACACATGTAGACTACAAGTTCTCCTCTTTGTTTGATGAAGAGAGATGGATCCACCTTGCATTGATTGTAACCACATTTGATCAAATAGTCCACCAATCTTTGGTTCCAAGCCCTTGGAGCTTGCTTTAGGCCATAAAGTGCCTTCTTCAACCTACAAACATGATGTGGAAACTCTTTATGAACAAAACCTAGTGGTTGCTCCATGTATACCTCTTCTTCCAAGTCTCCATTGAGAAAGGCATTCTTGATATCCAATTGGAAAAGCTTCCATGCTTTGCTAGCAGCCATTGCAATGAGTGTCCTAATGGTGCTCATCTTTGCCACGGGGCGGAATGTCTCTACAAAGTCCACTCCATAGGTTTGTGCAAAACCCTTGGCCACCAATCTTGCTTTGAACCTAGAAATAGATCCATCTGAATTCCTCTTTACTTTATACACCCACTTATTACCTATTACCTTCATGTTCTTCTTGGGCACTAGAGTCCATGTTTGATTTTCCTCAAGTGCGTCGATCTCTTCTTGCATTGCCTCTTTCCATTCGGTGTACCTGCTTGCATCTTCATAGCAATCGGGCTCATGATCTTCTACTACTTTGTTCATATATGCATAATGCGTTGCCATGTATGAATCATAAGTAAACCTTTGAGTTGGATACTTAACTCTAGAAGACTTCCTTTCTTCACCTTTTGGAGGAATAAACCTCCTTTGCCTTGGGAACTTGATCTCTTTCTTTGACGTG
>CM035427.1:146458788-146473788 GCA_020310875.1 Ceratopteris richardii | reverse complement strand
GTTAGAAGGGCAAATTAGGTCAAATTTTCAAGGCAAAATTATTGGTCTAAATTTTGACTAAGTGTGGGACAAACATTAGGGTGTAGTATTGCATCGCAAGGCCGTGCCACAAGCTACTCGAGTATTCCTGTTTGACTGTTAGCTTGTATTGAATCCTGATTTAACCCGCTAAACCCTGAACAGTCCTAACTTTTTCATACGAAATCCAATTTTTGAGCTCTTGGGCTTGTTGGAAAGCTCGTGGCATATACTACACGCCCTCAACTGTTTTTTATAAAGATAATGCGTTGATTTTCAGATAGGGTATTTTGAAGTTGACCATACCCAGGGGGATCAAAGTTAGGGGTCTTTAGAATTATTTTCCTAAAAGTCACAATGCAAATATGTGTTTATGTTACATGAATGCAAGTGGTTGGTTTTGTCCTTTGAATCTAAGCATTGAGCTAACTGTGGGACTTTTATAGGTCCATTGAGAGCAACTGAGAGCATACAAAGCAAGGTTTCTTTGCAAGCTTGAGAACCGGGTTCTTGAGCACCATAAAGCAAGGGATCAACAAGTAAGGTTGGAATATTCTCAACTCCCTCTGTCATTTCCTAGCTTAAGCTAAGAACGACGGGTGATAGGAGTAAGCCAGGGCAACGGTAGGCAATTATCAAGTGAAGATTACCTAAAAACTCAAGTTCAAGTTAAAAACATTATCTCTGTGCTATCGATAACATAAAGGAAAAGAATCTAACGGGGAACGATCAACCTAAAGTACGGAGAACGTTCAAGTGTTCCTGACGACGTGATATCAGACAAGACCATAAACACAATAATTAACTAAAAAGAATCAAATTACTGGTACCAATTGATCGGCAACGAGGTTGTACTCTGGAAAAAAATTGGGCTAATCAGTTAGGCATATGAACCTTAGATCAGGACGACACCTAGCAAGAGAGAGACAAAGCCTTAGGTCTTCAGAGGCTAGTGTCAATCACACTGCAAGGTCTTGGGCCCAGCAGTTGAGCCACCACTCATACTACCCTAGCTCTGAGACCAGTGAGTCAGAAATGTCTCAAGGCATGGACAGACCTACGGGAAGTTCAGGAGTGCCTTATTTGTACAGGGTAGAAGGCCCTTACAAAACACAGCTGGAATATCTTAGGACCAACCGACTAGGTGCTAGCATCTATGAGGACGGCCTAGGAAGATCCGTGGTCCAGATTAAAAACCCTGACCAATCCATAGGACTAGAGCACCCAGCTGTCAAGTTTGAAAACGGTGCATACCTGGACAAGGAAGGAACTATATATGTAGTCACTAGTCACCCGGATAGGACAGATGACTTTGGGAATGTAATCTCAGAAGCGGACTTAGGTGACCTGGAACAAGGGAACATGGGTGCGGAACCTAGAACCCCTCGAGGTAAATCGGTTCTCACTAGGATTATCACGCCTGAGTGGGTACCCCAAGACAACAAGAGCATAGAGTTGCTTATCCATCGAGAAACTGATGAAGCCTTTTGGAGGTATAAATCCAATCAGCCAACTGATATAGGAAATATCATGATCTATGAATTTAAGGATCCAGATAGCCCAGGTAGAGTGACCTACTTAGATCACACTTCGGAACGGATCTTTGTGGTGACAGAAAATGATAGGCATGCCTACACTTGGAAGGGTGAATTTATTTTCCCCCAACCAAGATCAAATGTATCCTATGGTCACCCTGGGGCTGGAACTTCCCAAGCTCATGGTACACAAAGAGACAGAAGTAGAGATAGACCAGAAGTAAGTTTTGCCAACCCAGTGGGCAGAGAAAGAACGAGAACGGAGACGAATAGGGTAGAACCTGAGATGCTTAGAGCCCACAGGAACCAAAGAAATGTAGATGGATTCCCTCTGCCGAGGCCTAGAGAGCACACAAGAACTTTGAGACCCATCCAGCTAGTTAAGTCCATGAAGAATTACTTTGACGGCACAGGAGATCCCTATGATCATGTGGCGGAGTTCAAGCAAGTCTTGAGAGCTGAACAAGTGGAAGATCTGTTCACGCAGTACAATGCCTTCGGTCTAACCCTTAGGAACACAGCACTTACATGGTTTCAGCCATTAGATGAGCGTCAGTTCAGGAGCATAGACCAACTCCTAGAGGCATTCATTGTAGAGTTCTCTAAGAGCGGCATAAGACACAATACCTCCTCATTGATTCACAGCTTCAAACAGACCCCCCAAGAGACTGTCAGATTGGCCGGAAGAAGATTTAGACAATATCTTGAAAGGTGCCCTATTTCGGAGCTACCCACATCTGCTAAACAAGTAGCCTTATTCCTTGATGGATTGCTGAGTACGAAATTGAGATCCTATGTGTATCTGAAGGACCCTAGGACCATAGAAGAATGTGTACGCATGTGCATTGACATTGAAGATAACCTAGGGGAAGAGCTAGAGCTCTCCAAAATCTACAAAGATTCAGATAGTGCATCTAGTCACTCTTCCACGCAATCCACATCAATTGAAGAACTTGCCGAAAAGGTAGCTCCGAAATTAGGTGTAACTAGCAAACAAATCCCAAGGTTTGCCCCTGTGAAAAGGTGCTATACATGCGGTGGTGACCATATGGCGAACGTCTGTCCCATTATGGCTCAACCCCAAGTTAACCCTAGTAGCCAGTACTGCACCATAGAACGGAAGTACACAAACCACACTGCGCAAGATTGCCCATACAACAAGCAGGCAGTTAGGCAACCCTACCCTCAGCCCTACCAACAAGGCAGATACCAGAACCAGTACCCTCCACCACCACAATATGCTAGACCCCAACAAACCTACCAACCACAATATCAAGCCCAACAGAGACCCCAACCGGTACTAGCTCAACAGCCCCCAAACCCCGCTAACGTGATTCCAGTAAAGTATGCTGTTGCAGAAGAAAACCTGAATAGGGCCATAGTACCAATAACCCCATTGATCTCAGAAAGTGACCCAAGTGACCATAGCTTTGATTCTACACATGTCGATAGTCCCCAGGCTTACTACATGCAGTCTCCAGAACATGGTGAGTCTTACTATAGTGAAGAACCAAGTGAACCTAGTTGGGAGTCAGATTACACGAACGTCATGTATGCAAACCCCAACCCCAGGCCTCAACCTAGGCAGGTACGACCACCATTCCCTAGAGGTCCATGCTACCGGTGTCAAGGAGATCACCTCATTCGTGATTGTCCCTTGCCTCCACCTACACAACCCCAGTCAATGACAATCCAAGGTTTTTGCCAAGATTGTGGAAAAGAACATCTCTTACGAGATTGCCCTAAGAATCCTAATAATATGCCAAAAATCACTCCGATCAACGTTATTGGGTTAGTGGTAGATTCCACAAGAAGTGTCACTTCCACGGCTCCCGTACAGGTAGTCACTCGAGCTCAAGCCTTGCAGCAGAATCAAGGGGTAAACCAGGATAAGAACTCAGAGGCTAGTGAAACCGAGAGCGTAACAAAGAAAAGGACTAGAGCATGGAAAGATAGTCGGGAAAGAATGAAAAAACAATGGGCTAAAAAGATGAGTGAACTTGAGGAAAGCATAAGAGAAACCAAAGCTAGGATAACTGAAATCACCTCTCAAATCCCCTCTCACACTACCCCGCCGCCACCACTCCCATCTCCATCCGACCCACCACCTTCCCCACCACGTCATACGATTCCACCACCTCCTAGGGTAGGATCAGTGTTAGCTGATCCCACTCCTGAAGACATAGACATGATGCTCAAAGCATATCAGGCCAGAATCCAAGAAGGGCCAAACGTCATGGATCATGACAAGTGCTATCCTAGAGCTGACCTAGAGATAGAAAGAACCAAACTGTGCGCGAAAATGGTCGCATTGGCTCAAACTATGTTTGAAGCCAGTCGCCTTTTCAATTACTCTGGCTCAGCCAAAACGCAATTACACTTGGATGGATTCCTAGAGAAGTTAGAGGAAATAATTGCAAGATCTGCCAAGGAAGAAAAAAATCAAGGAAAAGATAAAGCAAGCAAAAACATGAAGCATTCCCCATCAGAAGTGTATGTGGCCAATTCCACTAAACCAGACACCTTTCCCTCCTTAGAAAGATTAGAGAGGCTAATTGCACAGTCAGAAAAGGAACCTACCCCTCAAAGAAAGGAAAGGGCAAGAGAACGGAAAAGCCAGCCTCTTCAGGAAGCCCACGTGCCTTTCCAAGAAGCTTATCTCCCCCCCCAAAAGTCACAGGAGCCTCCCTCGAAAGCTTACGTACCTCCACAGGTAACCCACATTCCTTCCCAGAGAGCGTATGAGCCTGTTCAGAAAAGTAATAGCATAAGTAATCCTCCCCAAGAAGCTTGTGCTCCAGCCATCTATGGGAACGAGGAGAGAGCCAACGATAGAATAAGCCCTCCTTCCCAGGTTGCTTACGTGCCTAATTCTACGGAGCCAGACACTTCCTCTTCTATGAATCGGTTTGCACCAGACTTCCTACGAGAGATTCAAGAAGACAAATGGGATAACGAAAGTGAGGTCGCCCCTCCTTTTGAACTTGTGGACGATGCACACGACCAATTCCCTCAAGACATCCCATCTATTTACGGGGAACATGAGAGTGCTCAGTCTCACGAGAGATTGGACTTTGAGTCTAATTCCATACAAGAGTTACCCCACTTCACAGGCCCATGGGAAGCAAAGTCCGCATGTATGAGAGCACCCACAGTCATGGTAAGGAACGACGACTCAGTCACACCAAGGAACACGGAGGTAGTAACGAACACCAAGGTGCAACGCGATCTCACTTTGGAAGAACTACCTGAGGATAGACCAAATGCACGAAAATATGCAGCCAGTCGAGTCACTGAAGTTGCAAAACCTCGTTCCCGGGCAGGATCCCATAGGACAGTGCCAGAAATTCCCTTGGATAAGATAGGAGATATGTGTGAGGGTGAAGAAGGGAACACCTATCTTCCCATCACCTACCAGGAGTACACCACCAAGGCAATCTTGGACTCAGGTGCAGGAGTTGCAATTGCCACCACCTCCCTATGGAAGCGTTGGGGCAAGCCAGCACTCAGGCCAACGAGAATGAAATTGCAAATGGCCGATGGTCACATAGAGAGACCCCTAGGATTGCTAGAAGGAATAACTCTCACCACTTGTGGTGTCGAGTTTGAACATACCTTTGCCATATGTGACTTCAGCAAAAATCATGCCTATGAGATGATTTTGGGAAGACCATTTATGCGACAGTTGCAAGTGGTACAGGATTGGGGGACCAATTCCTTGTATCTGCAACACTTGGGTGTTACCACCAAAGTTAATCTCAAGGATTATTCTCATAGAGATGTCCCTCCTATCCAATGGAATCCCATCCATAGAGCCAAAGACGATTCAGAATCGGTGCATTCCATAGGGTCTGGATCCTCATGGATGCATGAAGACACTCACTTATGGATGTGCAAGGTAGCGGTAGAAGAAGAGAAGAGAGAGAAAGCCAGAGAGGTAGGTGCAAAAGAAACCCATAGGCCAATCCAAGACCCAGCCTATGCACCTGTAGTTTTTCCAGACGAAGAATTTGAACCTCACGGTTGGGCGGAAATCTTAGCAACCATGGACGTAGCCATCAATGAAGAACAATGGACACCTCACTGTGATGAGGATGGCTATGACATTTCAGTCTTCTCCATAGAGCCAATCATGGGAGAGGCAGTTCTAGAAGAATGTGAACCTAGCCCTGATGCAATTGAGGATGCAAGTGACTCCGATCTAGAGTCAATCATTATGGACCCACCATTTGCATCAGATGAAGAATACTTCCATGAAGTAGAATTTCAACCCCAGAGGCATGGAGAGGTTACAAATGATGTAAGATTAGCAACGCATATGACCCCAAGGGAAGAAGGAAAGAAACGAAAAAAAAGAGAAGTCTCACCAGAAGAGGAAGAATCTTTGTTTGAGGTCCCAGAAAATTTTAAGAAGTATGAGATAGACGACAGGAGAGTCATGATAAGGATGCCTAAACGAGAGGCACAAGTAGGAGAGGCCTATGATAACAAAGAAACCACCAAGAAAATAGTTGTGGCCATAGAACAAGGAGAGGAGAGATGCACGTATATAGGCCATGACCTAACAGAAGAAGAAGAGTACGAATTGATAGCCTTGCTAAGAGAATACAGAGACGTATTCGCTTGGAGTTACAAGGATTTGAAAGGCGTAGACCCCGAGATATGCTCACACACTATTCCCATGACCTCAGATGCTAAACCCTCTAAGCAAAAGCCTTATACATATAACGATAATTATGCTGCTAAGATCAAGGAAGAGATAGATAGACTGGTCGAAGCTGGATTTATCTATGAAATTGAGCACACTGAATGGGTATCCCCCATCGTAGTGGTGCCCAAGAAGAATGGCAAACTGCGCGTGTGCATTAACTTGAAAAAGGTTAATGCACCCACAATTCGAGACAACTATCCACTTCCCATCACAGAACATCTCTTAGAAAGAGTGGCAGGCAAGGAAGTGTACAGCTTCCTTGATGGATTTTCAGGTTACAATCAAGTAGCCATAGCGCCAGAGGATCAGCATAAGACCGCCTTTGCCACCGAATGGGGCATTTTTGCTTTTAGAGTAATGCCATTTGGGCTGACCAACGCACCAGCTACCTTCTAGAGGCTGATGTGCCATGTGTTTAAGGAGTTCCTAAGAAAGAGTTTAGAAGTCTATGTTGATGATCTCTGTGCTCATTCCAATGTTAGACAAACCCATATTCCTGAACTCAGACAAATCTTTGACAAATGTAGAGAATATCAGGTCTGCCTGAACCAGAAAAGTGTGTTTTTATGGTCAGGCAAGGCAAGATTCTAGGACACATAGTGTCAAAGAATGGCATATCTACCGACGAAGAAAAAGTGAGAGCCATAGCAGAGCTACCTAGGCCAAAGAATGTCAAGGAAGTACAAGCTTTCATGGGGCACTGTGGTTATTACCGACGATTTATACACATGTATGCTGTCATTGCAAAGCCCATATACGGACTTCTGACTAACTTTGAGTGGACGGATGAATGTGAGAATTCCTTCCAAGAACTTAAACGAAGATTATGTTCAGCACCAATCTTGACCACGCCAGATTGGAATAAGCCATTCCATGTTCACGTGGATGCATCCAATTATGCTATTGGATGTGTTCTTGCACAGCCTACTGGTGAAGGTAATATGGATCTTCCAATTGCCTATGCTAGTAGACAGTTGAATGCGGCTGAACGAAATTACACCACTACAGAGCGAGAAGGATTAGGCATGGTATTTGCAGTTAAAAAGTTTAGACATTATTTGCTTGCAAATAAGTTTAAATTTTTTACTGATCATCAGGCATTGTTATATCTCGTAAACAAGCCATGCAATACAGGAAGATTAGTGAGATGGTTTCTCTTACTAATGGAATACGACTTCGAGGTTGTGGTAAGGAAAGGTAGGACTCACTTACGAGCAGACCATCTCTCTAGACTCACATCTGGAGAAGCCCCACAAGGAGTGTCAGATGACCTTCCTGATGCTTACTTATTTAATTTGGAAGTGGTGCCACAGTGGGCTAAGCCATTAGTGCCAGTATTGACATATGGGCCTAACCATCCAGTGGTTAACACGCAGAATAGGGAGGTTGTGAAAGCCCAGAAGTACCACATCATGGCAGGAAGCATGTACAAGCACACATATCAAGGGATCTTGGCTTGTTGCGTAGAAGAGGATGAGTACGCTAAATGGTTGCAATTAGCACATGTAGGTGCATTAGAGCAACACCATTCAAAGCAAAGAACTTTACAGACTCTAAAGAGATTCGGAGTGCATTGGCCCACTATGGAAGCGGATGTCCAAAAGTTGTGCAAGGAGTGCCCAATCTGCTGCACTAAACCACCAGTGGAACACGCCACTCTTTATCAAGTATCCATTGTGCCAGATTGGAGTGAACCACTAGTATCATTCCTGAGGACAAACACATTCCCTCCAGACATGACTCTGGCTAGGAAAAGGAGTTTAGAACAAGAAGCCCTGGATTATTCACTCATTGGTGATAATCTATATAAGCGTGGTAAAGATGGTTACCTGAGACTATGTGTCCACGAAAGTGAATATCTGAAGATCTTCGAAACTGCTCACCAAGGTGTGGCAGGAGGACACTTTGGACCAGATCGGGTGATCAAGGCAATTCTATTTGCGGGCTTCTGGTGGCCTACCATTCACATGGATGCACATACCTATGTGAAACGGTGTGATGTATGTCAGAGGACTCAGTATCCTATACGCAAAGATGAGATGCCACTGAAACCTATGATGGGTGGACGTGCATTCTCTAAGTGGGGAATAGACTTCGTAGGTCCTATTAATCCCCCAGCTAAGGGTTCTCATGCGGAATACATCATTGTTGCGACAGATTATCTCACCAAATGGGTAGAGGTAAAGGCTACGACAAAGAACGATGCTCAAACAACTGCCAAATTCTTGTTTGAGAATGTATTCACGAGATATGGGCTACCTATAGAGCTTGTAAGTGATAGAGGCACTCATTTCTTGAACGAAGTGATTGAAAATCTACTCCAAGAATTCTTGGTAATACACAAAAAGTCTGCCCCTTATCACCCTCAAGCTAATGGACAAGCTGAGAGTACCAATAAGATCTTATGCAATGTACTGACGAAATTAGTGAACACTAAACGCTCTGATTGGGACAAACAGCTACACCATGCTGTTTGGGCATACCGAGTTGCCTATAAAACGGTACTCCAAGCCACCCCCTTTCAGATGGTATTCGGCCAAAACGCTGTGCTACCCTTGGACTTCCTGATTCCTACATTGAGAGTAGCACAAGAGCACGAATGGACAGGTCATGAGCTCTCCTCTCGGATCTTTGACCTTGAACGATTAGGAGAAACAAGACTGAGAGCCGCCGTAGGAATATATGCAGCCAAGAAGAGACAGAAGGCATACTTCGATGCCCATGTGCAGGATAAAGGCTTGAAAGCAGGAGATCTAGTCTTAGTCTATACACTAAAACAACACGCGAGGAAGCTAGAAAAGAGAGGCTACGGACCTATGATCATCAATAGGATCTCCACGAGTGGAGCAGTACAATTGGCCACATTAGAGGGTGATGTTCTCCCTAGCTATGTTAGCGGTTGCAGAGTCAAGTTGTATCAGGAACCCCTCACGGAAGAAATGCTTAGCCGACTCAACACTGCTAAGAAACGCAAAGAGGAAGAAAAGCGAGTTCGAGAAGAAGCTCAAGCAGAAGCTTTAGAACGCATTAGAAGGATGAAATTACGTAGGCAAGGTAGAGAGCAGCCTAGGACAAATGACTATGCAGATCAAGGATATCATATGGCAATGTGTGCAGTCGCAGGAACCAGCTCTCATAGGATAACTGATCGACGTCCTTTCGTAACCTTAGAGATAGGACAAGGAAAGAGTGCAAGGACCGTAAGAGCCTTGATTGACTCGGGTGCAGCCACTAGTGCTGTTAGAGTGTCTTACTGTCAAAAGCTGCAGTTAACTGTCAATCCTGTGGAAGCATATCTCATAGGATTGGGAGGCGTGGAAACCCCTTGCATGGGCGAGGTGGAACTTCCCCTCTACATTCATGATGAGGCAATGACAGTTAAAGTACTGGTGTGTCAGGATGAGGATCTCACTGAACCTCTTGTCTTGGGTCAAGACTGGATCTATGACCAAGCAGTCAACTTAAACCTAAGAAGTGGACTTCTTCAGGTATGGGTCAATCATAGTCGAGTTACAGTAGAATTAGACAATGGAGCACTCAAGGAACTAGGAAAGGCACAGACTCCTGGTCCTTCCAGGGGTGCACATGAAGTTGACCATGCTGTTCTTGTCCAAAACTATGTGTTGCAGAGGAAGGATATTCGCAAAAAAGGAGTCCGGGATGCAAAGGAACTCCCTTCTTTTCCAAAGGCCAGAAGAAGGCAACAACCCAAGGTGGATCACAGGCCGAAGAAGCAGAGTACTACCTATGTCGGGGATCCAAAGTACCTGCGCAGCAAAATGTCCCAGCAAGTGAAACAAGTGTGGGTGCGGAAAGGCGAACACCCGGTTGCACTCAAGCCAACCACACGAGCAAAGCCTCTTATTAGTAACCAACAACACGACACTAATAAGAAGTCTTTCGGAAATTCTTCTACTAACGTGAAATATATTTGGGTGCCCAAGAAGTCGATGAAGGCTAGCCCACAATCAAGACAAATTTGGGTGCCTAAGGCTTGCTTGATGGCACAAGTAGATACGCTGAGGCCACAACCTAAACAGCATAACGCAGCTACGCATACTGCCAGCATTCACTCGTTCTCAACGCTCAAGAACACACCAAGACCCAAGAGCGTGCATGTAATCAATTGTAAATGGGTCCCAAAAAGGCCTCGTTTTCAAACCACGACACCGAGAAAGCTCTCTAGAGACTCTCCGAAACCGAAAGCAAAGCCCATTCACTGCATTTGGCAGCCTAGGGCCTGTAATAAACCCCCCGACCCCAATTTGTAAATTCATGCCCACTTACTAACTGCAGTAGTCTCCTAGGACAACACAAGCACTAACTACACACACTGTCTTCATGCACTTACTAACCACTAACTCACCATCTACCTCATGTTAATGTTGTAACGGGGACAACAACGGATTTATTCTGTCCATTACGATGTTAACACTCGGTTCTATATTCTCACAGAACCAACCAGCAAACAGGGCCATGGCAGAAGCAGGTACCAGTTCTCAAGCCGGATCTGGTGCCCAGATTGTGGACATAGAAACACTTCTCCTTGAGCCACGTCTCACCGCAAGACCGCAAGAACTTCAAGCCGTGCATGTGCTCCCCATTCAGGATCCCCCTCAAGGGCACACTTCTCAAGTAGGTAAGCATGCGCATTGGTTCAGTGATGTTGCTGGACCACTGGGCGATGGAACCTATTTCTGGGAAGCAGAATTGGAATTCAATGGCAAATGGGGTCGATACCACTTTTTCACACGTGAGTTTGAAAGCTATCAAAACGCCGAAGTCATGAGATCAGTTTGGATCAAAGCGGGTGTGGACAGTTATTTCAGGGCCCACTTACCAAAGCCGGATTTTTTACGATGTTCATATCTGATCAGTACCATCACGCCAAGCAGGGCCAAGGGAGGCGACAGCACCTTTGTGTTGCCATCACTGCTGCCGGGTAATGAGCTTAAAAGATTCAAGTTGAACCTCAATCTGGTAAGAGAAGCATTGGGTATGTATGGCATGCACATCCCAACAGAAAAGGAAACCATGGTTCCAGGTCGAATGAAGCACAAAGATCTTAATAAGTTGAAGGATATGGTAGCGATGACACCTACCATTGCGCTTCACCTGCGAACCATCATGCAACATTTTGCTTTCCCCGCCCAGGAACGATTCACAATGCCCCCGAAAAAAATATGGTTCAGCTTATATCTAGCAGAGACAGAAAGCCTTCCCATCAATGTGCCACACTGGATCATAGATCAGATCCACCTAGCCCATCAAAGGTGGAACAAGAAACAGAAGAATGTGCTCCACGGGTGTTGTGCTCTGACCAGAATAATTTATAGATGCTTGGCTTATGACGTGCCTGTTCAGCGGGCACTCGTCTGGTCCCGAGTCCAAGAATTCCAGAGAAGACTATCAGCAGCAGGTCCCCCATCAAAGAAGATGAGGGGGAGAGTCCAACTACCCTGTGCTCAACCAAGGGGAGCTACCACTACACCAGAAATCACCCCTCCCCAGACACGACGAGTTAGGCCATTCACAATCCGGCTACCAAGACCAAGCACAGAGGGGCCTAATCTGGTGTTTCCACCCATTCCATCTGATTTGGAATTCCACAGGGATTTACTCTTGAGGACCTCACGGATGAAGAAATTGCCAGGTTGATTTATGACTCTAATCTCGAAGCTGAAGCAGAGCGAGCTCAGGAACCACAACCCCAAACAACAACATCGGCCCCCACCCAACCACAAGTTGTAGAAGTCGATGTAGATGAACAAGAGGCAGGAGGAGACGAAGAAGAAGCCGACGAAGAACAACATCAAGAATATGACGAACTCTCCGAGTTAGCAAGTGCCCCAGCGTATTCGGCACAAATCAAGAGACTATATCGAACCATGCAACTGGTTCAGGAACAGCATAAGATGTCACTAGAATCGGGCAAGAGACTCATGAACGACTTGTTAGCTGAGGAGGGTGTGGACGAGTTGTTCATTGAGTCCATGAACCTTCATGCCGGCGCCGTAGGATTGGATGAGGCCATTCATGAGGCAATGGCCTACATTCACAGGTTTGAGAAAAGGGTTCCCGTTCGTCCCAGGAGGTCCGGGAAGCAAATTCACATCAATGTATCAGCACCAGGCGAGGCAGCGCAAGCAGAAGAATATCAGGAAGCACCGTTGTCACCACCATCCCCACCTCGCACTACACAATTCACTCCACCACAGGACACTAGCACTACCACGTCCACTACCACTACCATTGTCATGGGCACCCCACTCTCTCCGGGAATCCAATTCGGGGGAGTCACCATGCCCACCTTCACCACCCTGTTCACCGATATCACATCCACTCCACCCACGATCCCCATCTACACCGTCACTCAAACAATTGAAACGATGGAAACATCACCTGCCACAGCACCGCTCCCTCCCCCCATGCCACCTTCATCGCCCATACCCCCTCCACCTACCTCTCCACTTGCATCCACATCATTCACATCTCCCATTCCCGCCCCCATTCCCCCTGCATCTTCACCCCTCCCAGCATTATTTAATGTAAATAGCATATTTTAGGCATTAAATCAATGTGTATACCAGCTCCAGAATGAGTACAGAGCTCTGGACAACCGGTATCAACAACTGGCAACGCACCATCAGAACTTACAAAGACAATTTCACAGTCTACAAACAGAAAATGCAGAACTGAATCAACGCTACACGACGCTTGAGCAGGCTCACCAAACATTATTGGAGGCACCCCAACCATCGACAGAATCAGGTGTCAAACAACTAGAAGCTTTGCTCGAAGTATACCAAGCCGATAATCTCAAAGTCCGGCGTAACCTGGCACTTCTCAGAAAACACATGGCGGCCGCCCTTGAAGAGAACAAGAGACTGCAGCAGCAAAATGAAGCAAATCTAGAAGCAGCAATGGAAGGCTCTCCCCACGAAATTGATCCAGAGCAGTTTAAAGCTGTGCCCTCAGAGACAATGAAGACCATCTTGGACAGCTATGCAGATCTATTAGAAGCTCATGATGACTTGGAAAGGGAACGTGATGCGCTGCGCAATCAACTCCAAGAGCAACAGACAGCACCCAGAGTCACAGAAACGACCACGACTTCAGAGGAAGTCAAGACATTGAAAGAGCAGGTGGCCGAACTACAGGCAAGATTACTCACACACGAAAGGCAGCCCTCTCCAGTTGTCGAACCAGAACCCGAGGATTTGGTACCCATCGAGGTAGATGAGACGTATGAGGAACCATACGTTCATATGCCAATGCCAGGTGGTGAGCAAACCGCAGAAGGAATGGATACGTTAGAAATTGAAGTACCTGAGTGGCTCCAAACACTAGAGAAAACAGCATCAACTCATGAAGATCGAGTGGCAGTTCAAATCCAATCTATGGCAAAGATAGAGGACACTATTATTAAATCAGAATACTTCCGCAGCATGTCCCACCATAGATGGATCGGAACCAATGATGATCAATATGTGCCATATTGTATACTCCTGGCGGACTACAATGCAGAAATCCAACAAAGATGTGGCAAACCTCCAACGTTTGCTACACAATTTGGGCCAGATGACATCCCAGAGAGCGCTCAAAAAGGATCCATTCATCAACCCACCTGGAGGATCCGACTCCTCGAAACCTACCCGGAGATGGTTCGCACCTGGACGAATATGCCTCTTTTTATTAAATATAACCCTTGTTATGTTCCTGTATTCCGCAGACGCACATGGCCAGAGTTTACCCTTGCAGTCAAGAATATCAAGGGCTGCGCCAAATGGTTAAACTACGTCTATCTAGCACCCCCTCAAGGACCTCCCACCGTCAATTATATGATTTCCACCATACGGCACTGGAGCATCCGATTAAGGAATACCCCTGATGTGATGGCCCAGATGTGCATGAAAATTTTTGAATTAATGCTTATTACATTCAGGACATTCAAGAATATCAAGGACCCACACTTCTCAGGCGTAGGATTCCTTACAGGAAACCAAGATTTAGTTTATGACATGAGCACCACTCCTTCCATAGAGGTGATATATGCTTGGCACGCCAGAATAAAATACCTCCCAGCCTGCTTTAAACAAACATTCGAGGAGATGTTCATAACAGGGTTCTGGGAATACCACTCAGAAATATTTGTACCCAGACCCTCACATCTCCTCCATTTATTTGCTGTGGAGCGAACCATTCACTCAGAACAGTTACGGGTGCCACATCCAGATGTCCCAGGGCCAGTCAATTGGGATGCATTGCTGACAGATCTAGCTAGGGGACTCAGGTTAGAAGAACACCACCTCGCCGCCGATGTTGTCCAATATTACGTCCAAAAAGCAGCTAGACAAGGGTCTGTCAGGGGCGACAGACGCGAGAGTGGGGGGGGTGTTGGCAGTAGTCTTGGTACACCAGGACTTACAAGACGTGAAAGTCAAAGAAGGGAGTCAGAGCGAAGGGACAGCACAAGCAAACAGAGCAGTCAAAGAAGATCTGGCAAGTAGGCCAATATTTTTGCAAGACACTAATGCAGATCAAAGAGATGGACATGCAGGGAGGAAGAGCAAGTAGAGAGCTCGAAGATATGTATGGCAGATCACTAGAAGAAATCCCTACAACAACAGTGATTCTTATCACTAACAATCATTGTAAATATCATTTCACATTTTTGTAGCTCCATTTTGTGCAAGCCAAGGAGTCCTTGAGCTTGAGGAGCCTCGGAAGTAGTTG
>CM035427.1:146451288-146453788 GCA_020310875.1 Ceratopteris richardii | reverse complement strand
GTTGATTAGTGGAAGTGAACCAAGACCTAGGTTGGATGAGAATCCAACCAATGACCAGAGAAGGGCCTTTAGGGAATGGAATGAAAGAGACAAGAGGGTTATCTTTATTCTTTCCCAACACATTAGCAATAGCATGATCGGCCATATCCAAGACCTGGATTCAAGCATGAAGGTATGGGAGACACTTGAAAGGCTTTATTCAACAAGCACCAAAGCAAGGAAGATCCAACTCAAGAATGAGCTCAACAACCTTAGGAAGAGCTCAGGGAGTAGCATAAATGACTACATACTTAAGGTCAAGGAGTTATCAGATGCATTGGGATCCATTGGAAGCCACGTAGACGATGACGATCTTGTGGCTTATACTCTCAATGGTTTGAGAGATGATGAGAAGTGGAAACCCTTTACCACTTCAGTTTATGTAAGGGATAATCTTCCCGATTTTGAGCAATTGGTTGCTCTCATGGTCACCGAAGAAATGAACATAGGTGGAAGTTCAACTAAAAGCAAAGATGCACAAGTTTTCTATGCAGGTAATCAAAGGGGCAAAGGAAGACAAGGACAAGGAAGGGGCAAAGGAAGGTTTGGAGGAAGGCAAGGCCACTCAAGAAATCAAGGACATGACCAAGGCACCTCATCACAAAGAGGGAGAGGAAGATCAAGAGGAAGAGGAGGACGACATCAACAAAACAGGAATCAAGATGGCGAAGGATGTTACATATGTGGCAAGTTTGGCCACTATGCTAGAGATTGCTACCAAGGAGGAAACCAAAGGAACTATAATCAAGGTTCTTCATACAAAGGCCAAGGTAATTATGCTTCTACAAGTTCAGAAAAATGACAATCTCTTGATGATGCACATGAATGGGAATTCAAGCAAAGTAGATAACACTTGGTATATTGATAGTGGATGTAGCAACCATATGAGTTGCAATGCTTCTTGGTTTACTAATCTACATGTTCCCAAAGGTAAAGGACATGTAGAAACAGGTGATGATACAACCCATGAGATCTCCCATGTTGGAGATGTAGCTTTGGATGACAAGGAGGAAGGAAGATGTCTCAAGGATGTCCTGCATGTACCTACCATCACAAAGAACTTGGTGTCCGTTGGGCAAATGGTTGAAAGAGGCTATCAAGTAAGGTTCAACAAAGGTGGATGCTTTGTGGAGAACCCTAAGCAAGGTTACAAGGTCATAGCAAGAGGAAAGAAGCAAGGGAGACTCTTCACTTTGGAGGTAAATTCTCATTCTACTCAACATGTCTACTTCACATATGGAAACAAGAGGATTTCGGAGTTGGACTTGTGGCACAAGAGGATAGGTCACATCAACATACAAAGAATGAAGGAAATGCAATTCAAGAGGCTGGTTGAAGGTCTTCCCAACTTCCAAGGACAAAGTATGAAGCATTTATGTGAATCTTGTCAACTAGGGAAGCAAGCGAGACTTCCATTCAAGAAGAGTGGCTACATAAGCCAACATCCATTGGAGTTGATACATACAGATGTGTGGGGGCCAACGAAAGAGCAATCCATTGGAGGTAACAAGTACTTTGTCACTTTTATAGATGATTGCACAAGGATGGTTTGGGTTTATTTCATCAAAAACAAATCAGATGTGTTTACATGTTTCAAAGCATTCAAGGCAATGGTAGAGAAGGAAACAGGTACATATATCAAGAAGCTAAGGTCCGATGGAGGGGGAGAATATTTCTCAAATGAGTTTTCTGATTTTTTAATGGATCAAGGCATCAAGAGGCAAGTAACATGCAGGTACACACCCCAACAAAATGGAGTAGCAGAGAGAAAGAATAGATACATTGCCGAGATCGCTAGAGCAATGCTTAATGAGATGAATGTACCTAACATGTTTTGGAGTGATGCAGCAAATACCGCCGTGTATCTAATGAATAGGGCTCCTACCTCAGGGATCCATGGCTTGACACCATATCAAGCCTATTATGGTAAGAAACCTGATCTTTCCCACTTGAAGATATTTGGATGTACTTGTTATGTACATGTGCCAAGTGAATTGAGGCACAAGCTACAACCAAAGGCAGAAAAGTGTGTGTTTCTAGGATATTCAAATGATCATAAAGGTTACAGGTGCTTCAACCCAAATACAAAGGACTTGAGGATATCAAGGGATGTAGCATTTGATGAGCTACTCCCTTGGTATAAGAAGTATGATTGTATGCAGGACTATGAAGAAGAAAAGCATGGACATGATGAAGAACAAATCGACCTAGAGCTAAGCGGCCCAAGGTGTTCCATCAATGAAGATAGTTCAAGCATGAACTCACCATGGAGGGGGAGATCTTCATCAAGCTATGAAGCACAATCAATCAACAAAGGCAAAGCAACATTGGTGGAGTTGGATGAAGAAGGTAATGAAGTTGAAGATAATGAAGGACACATGATGGAGAAAGAAGCCACGTCAAAGAAAGAGATCAAGTTCCCAAGGCAAAGGAGGTTTATTCCTCCAAAAGGTGAAGAAAG
>CM035427.1:146428788-146441288 GCA_020310875.1 Ceratopteris richardii | reverse complement strand
GATGAAAATCACTATTTTTGTAGGGATTTTTTCTAACAGTTTGACATACATTTCCTAGAGCTCCCTACTTGCTCCTTCTTCTTGTGTGCCCACCTCCTTGATGCGTGAAAAATTTAGATGGCCTACTTGCCAGATCTTCTTTGACTACTCTGTCTGCTTGTGCCTTCTCTTCGCTCCGACTCCCTTCGTTGGCTTCCTTGTCTTGTGAGTCCTTCAGTTCCTTGACTACTGCCAACACCCCCCCCCCCTCTCTCGCATCTGTCGTCTCTGACAAACCCTTCTTGGGTGTGTCATTGGATGTAGTACTCCACAATATCTGTGGCTAAATGATGTTCTGCTATTCTCAACCCTTTGGCCAAATCAGTGAGTAGGGCATCCCAGTCTACTGGCCCTGGAACTTTTGGATGTCGCATACGTAGCTTTTCTGAATGTAGAGCTTGTTCCACCGCAAATAATTGTAATAGGTGAGATGGTCTGGGAATGAATATCTCTGAATGATATTCCCAGAACCCTGTGATAAACATTTCTTCAAACGTCTGTTTGAAGCAGGCAGGTAGATACTTTATACGAGCATGCCATTCATATACGACGTTAATGTATGGTGTGGTGCTTATATCGTAGACAAGGTCCTGATTCCCTTCATTAAATCCGAGAGCCAAAAGATGAGGTTTCTTGACATTCTTAAAGGTCCTGAATGTCACCAGCATTAGCTCAAAGATTTTGAGGCACATCTGTGCCATGATATCTGGTATATTCTTGAATCTGACTGCCCAGTGTCAGATGGTTGAAATCATGTAGTTGACTGTGGGTTGGCCATGAGCCTAGCACATAATTTAGCCACTTTTCACATCCTTTAACTGTCAAAACTATTTTGGTGTACTCTGGCCAAGACCTTCTTCGAAAGACAGGGCAATAGCATGGATTATACTTGATGTATAATGGCATGTTATTCCAAGTGCGTACCATCTCAAGGTAGGTTTCAAGCAGACGGATCCTCCAAGTAGGTTGATGTATATTCCCATGCATGGCACTTGCAGGGATGTCATCCGGTGCAAACTGTGTCGTCGAGGTTGGTTCTTTTGATGTGCGTTGCTTGATTTTAGCATTGTAATCTACCATTAATACACAGAATGGAACATACAAATCATCGGATGTGCCAATCCACCTATGATGGGAGAGGTTTCTGAAGTAATCCGATTTTATGAAAACTTCCTCCAATCGTGACATAGACGCTATCTGAACTGCAACTCTATCGTCATGGGTTGTAGCAACCTTCTCTAACCTTTGCATCCATTCAGGAGCTTCGATCTCAATCGTGTCCATTCCTTCTTCTCTTTGCTTACCTCCCGGTGCTGGCATGGGAACATATGGGTCTTCAAAAGTCTCCTCCACTTCAATTGGCACTAAGTCTTCAAGTTCCGGTTCCACAAGGGGAGAGGGTTGACGCTCGTATTGAAGAATTTTATTTCGTACTTCTTCTAGTTCTGCTCTGAGTTCTGCGACTTCTTCAGATGTGTCAACTGCTGTTGTGACTTGGCTTGGTGACTCCTGCTGAGTTGCTAGTTGCTTTAATAGGTCATCTCTTTCTCTTTCTAATGCGGTCTGGGCTTCGAGGAGGTCGGCATGGGTTTTCAGCACAATTTGCATATTCTCCGAGGGGATGGCCTTGAAATTCTCTGGGTCGATTTCATATGGGGAACCTTCCATTGCTACTTCCAGGTTTTCTTCATTCTGTTTCTGCAGTCTTTTATTCTCTTCGAGTGTTGTGGACATGTGCTTCCGTAATAAAGCGAGATTGCATCGAAGCTTGAGATTGTCTGTGATCTGAGCATGTAACATGTCATTGAGTTGTTGTTTTTCTTCAATGTCTGACTGGGGTGGATTGGCAACTAATTGATCATGTTGTGCTTGCAATGTAGTATACTGCTGTTGTAATAGCCACTTCTCCTTCTCTAAATCAATGAATCTTGCTTGGAGCTGTTCATGGTTTCTGAAGAGGCTCATATGTTGTGCGTCTAGGTGCTGGTAATGCTGTTGCACTTGAGACATACAGAGTTGAGACATACACTGGTACATATTTTAAATACATTATTAATGGGAGTGGATGCGGGAAAGGTGTTGAATGTAGAAGGGAAGGGAAAAGGGAATGGGAGCGTGTATGCTCTGCTTGAAAAGGGTGAAGTTGGTGGTGGGGGAATGGGAGATTGTGGACGTATGGGGGGAGGGAGAGGTGCAGAGGTGGGTGATATGTCCATGAGATCAAAAAGTGGATGTAGTCGTGGGAGTGATTGTGAACATGGGAATTGTGGGTGCGGTGATGGTGGTGAAGGTGTAAAGTGGTGTGTGTAGTTGTGAATATGAACCGCCAGGAAGTGTGATCGGGGGAACGGGGTTTTCCGTGGCTACAGTTAGAATTACAGAGTCAGTAGTAGTGTAAACAAGAGAGGTGGTGATCGGTTGTGTAGGTTGTGTGGGTTGACTAACGGTCTGTGCTTCGGTGTGGGAAGTGGACCCTGAGACGGTGAAATTAGTGGTTTCACTGGTTGTGGGAGGTGAAAGTGGTGGAGTTGGAGGGAGAGGCGGTAAGGGGGGTGACGGGGGTGCACTGGATGTATGGGCTTCCTCAGTGTCATGAAGGGTATGAGTTGTGCCCGTGGTTGTGGATGTGGTGCCCTGTAGTTCCGATACTAATACATTCATTTGTTTTCTTGACCGAGGGGGGCGTCTACCGTATCGTCGTTCTGATCTTTGTGAATATGCGAGAGCGGTATGCACCATCTCAGGTACCCCCAACGCATCCGATATCATGTCAAGGGTTGCTATGTATTGCTCGTCCACACCTTCCTCCTCAAGGATTTAGTTCATGAGGGCTTTTCCTGCTGCCAGGGATAGTTTGTGTTGTTCTTGAACTCAGTTGATGGTATCATATAGCTTTTTCAATTGCTTCGTATAATTTGGGGCACCCTCAAGTTCCTGTAGAACTTCTTGCTCATATTCCTGCTCTTCTTCGTCGGACAGTCCTTCTCGGTCCTCCTCTTGCTCCTCTTCCTCATCATCATCCACTTCGACTACTTCTGGTTGGACGGGGTGGGGTTGGTCTGCGACTGTTTGCTGCCCGCTTGCCTGCTCTGCCTCCACTTCTAAATTCGTAGCATTGATTATTCTGGCTACCTCTTCATCAATTAGATCTTCCAATGTAAAGCCATGAGGAAACTCTAAGTTAGGTGGAAACACCAGATTCGGTCCGTCTGTGCTATGTCTTGGTAATTTGATAGTGAAGGGTTGCACAGGCCTTGGAAGCCGTGGAGTTGTCCCTGGTGTCAGTGTCGCACCGCGGGCCTGTGCACAGGGCATCTGAACTACGCCTCTCATTTTCTTGGATGGAGGCCCTGCGGTGGATAGTCTACGTTGGAATTCTTGCACCCTGGTCCAAATAAGTGCCCTTTGAACTAGCACATCATATGCCAAGCATCTATAAACAATCCTTGTGAGAGCACAACATCCATACAGTACTGACTTTTGCTTCTTATACCACCATTGATGAGCCAAGTGGATTTGGTCAATAATCCAGTGAGGCATGTTGATTGTCAAATCGAAGGCATCTGCTAAATATAGACTGAACCATATCTTCTTGGGTGGCATTCTGAAGCTCTCTTGCATAGGGAATGTGAAATGCTGCATGCACATCCGAAGATGAACGGCAATAGTAGGTGTCATTGCCACCATGTCCTTTAGTTTCGTCAGATTCCTGTTCTTCATGTTGTCGGGGACCATAGTCTCTTTCTCAATGGGAATATGCATACCTTTCATGTCGAGAGCTTCCCTCACCAAGTTGTTTGTCAATTTGAACTGCTTCAACTCATTGCCCCTTGTGAGAGATGGGAGGACAAAGGTGATGTATCCCTTTTTCTCTTTGCTCGGAGTGAGGGTGCTAATCAAATACGAGCACCTCAGAAAGTCTGGCTTTAGCAATTGGGCTTCGAAGTAATCGTATAGTCCTGCCTTCTTCCATATCGGTTTCAGCCCTTCATTATTTTGAAGTCTCTCAAATTCCCTAGTGAAGAAGTGATACCTGCCCCAGCGCCTGTTGAACTCTATCTCTGCCTCCCACAGGTAAGTGCCTTCTCCTAGAGGTCCTGCCATGTCATTAAACCAATGTGAGTTTTTAGTGACTGGCATTGTGTGCCCCTGTGGAGGATTCTGCACCGGTATGGCATGTAATGCTCTCAATGCCACTGGACGTTCCTTCAATTCCTCCTCAATGGGAAGACTTTCAATGTCCACAATCTGAGGGCTGGTGCCTGCTTGGGAGCTAGTTCCTGCAGCCTCGGCCATGTTGAAGGGACTGGTCACCGGTTCTGTGAGAATATACAAATGAATGTTAACATTGCAAATGGACACCAAGTGGTCACGTGTCCTTGTTACAACATTAACATGAGGTTTTAGTGATATGTTAGTTAGTCAGTGAGACTGCATGATCATAGATCCAGTCTTGACCCAAGACAAGAGGTTCGGTGAGATCCTCATCTTGACACACTAGTACTTTAACTGTCAGTAAAACGTCCTGAATATAGAGGGGAAGTTCCACCTCGCCCATGCAAGGGGTTTCCACACCTCCCAATCCTATGAGATATGCTTCTATAGGATTGACATTTAATTTCAACTTTTGACAGTAAGAAAATTTAACAGCACTAGTGGTTGCACCTGAGTCAATCAAGGCCCTTACAGTCCTTGCACTCTTTCCTTGTCCTATCTCTAAGGTTAGAAAAGGACGTCGATCAATTATCCTATGAGAGCTAATACCTGAAACTTCACACATAGCCACATGATATCCTTGAGCTGCATAGTCATTTGTCCTAGGCTGATCTCTACCCTGCCTTCTCAACTTCATCCTTCAGATGCGTTCTAAAGCTTCTGCTTGTGCCTCTTCTCGAATTCGCTTTTCTTCTTCCTTGCGTTTCTTGGCAATGTTGAGTCGATTTAGCATCTCTTGAGTCAGGGGTTCTTGATATAATTTGACTCTACACCCACTGATGTAGCTCGGAAGAATATCGCCTTCGAGTGTGGCTAATTGGACTGCTCCACTAGTCGAGATCCTATTTATGATCATAGGTCCATAGCCTCTCTTCTCTAATTTTCTCGCATGTTGTTTCAGGGTATACACCAAAACTAAATCTCCGGCCTTCAATCCTTTATCCTTAACATGGGCATCAAAGTACGCCTTCTGTCATTTTTTAGCAGCATATATTCCTGCGGCAGCCCTCAGTCTTGTTTCTCCTAATTGCTCAAGGTCAAAGATCCTAGAGGAGAGCTCATGGCCCATCCACTCATGTTCCTGTGCTACTTTCAGTGTAGGTATCAAGAAGTCCAATGGTAGCACTGCATTTTGACCGAATACCATCTGAAAGGGAGTGGCTTGGAGTACCATTCTATAGGCAACTCGGTATGCCCAAACAGCATGGTGTAGCTGTTTGTCCCAATCAGAGCGCTTATTATTCACTAGTTTGGTCAACACATTGCACAGAATCTTATTTGTGCTTTCGGCTTGCCCATTAGCTTGTGGGTGATAGGGGGCAGACTTCTTGTGTATAACCAAGAACTCTTGGAGAAGATTTTCAATAACTTCATTCAAGAAATGAGTGCCTCTATCACTTACTAGCTCTATTGGCAGCCCATATCTTGTGAACACATTCTCAAATAAGAACTTGGCCGTCGTTTGAGCATCGTTCTTTGTCGTAGCTTTTACCTCTACCCAATTGGTTAGATAGTCAGTGGCAACAATGATATACTCAGCATGGGAACCCTTAGCTAGGGGATTAATAGGACCTACAAAGTCTAATCCCCACTTAGAGAATGCACGTCCACCCATCATAGGTTTCAGAGGCATCTCATCTTTGCGTATAGGATACTGAGTTCGCTGACAAACATCACATCTCTTCACATAGGTATGTGCATCCATGTGAAGGGTAGGCCACCACAAGCCTGCAAATAGGATCGCTTTAATCACTCGGTCTGGTCCAAAATGTCCTCCTGCTACACCTTGGTGAGTAGTTTCCAAGATCTTGAGATATTCACTCTCATGGACACATAGTCTCAGGTAACCATCTTTACCATGCTTGTATAGATTATCACCAATGAGTGAGTAATCTAGGGCTTCTTGTTCTAGACTTCTTTGTCTGGCCAGTGTCATATCTTGAGGGAATGTTCTCGTCCTCAGGAAGGCTACTAGAGGTTCACTCCAATCTGGCACTATGGTCACTTTATAAAGAGTGGCATGCTCCATGGGTGGTTTAGTGCAACAGATTGGGCATTCTTTACACATTTTATGTGCATCAGCTTCCATAGTAGGCCAATGCACTCCGAGTCTCCTTAGTGTTTGAAGGGTTCGTTGCTTTGAGTAGTGTTGCTCTAATGCACCTACATGTGCTAATTGCAACCATTTAGCGTACTCATCCTCTTCCACACAACAAGCCAAGATCCCTTGATCTGTATGCTTGTACATACTTCCTGCCATGATGTGGTACTTTTGGGCCTTTACTACCTCTCTATCTTTTGGGTTTATGACTGGGTGATTAGGCCCGTATGTCAATACTGGCGCTAGGGTCTTAGCCCATTGGGGCACCACTTCCAAATTAAACAAGTAAGCATCAGGAAGATCATCTGATACTCCCTGTGGTGCCTCTCCAGTTGTGAGCCTAAAGAGATGGTCTGCTCTCAAGTGAGTCTTCCCTTTCCTCACCACAACTTCAAAGTCGTATTCCATTAGTAAGAGAAACCATCTTACTAATCTACCTGTATTGCATGGCTTGTTTACCAAGTACAACAGTGCTTGATGATCGGTAAAAAATTTAAACTTATTTGCAAGCAAATAGTGTCTAAACTTATTAATTGCATATACCATGCCTAAACCCTCTCTCTCAGTAGTGGTATAATTCCGTTCAGCTGCATTTAATTGTCTACTAGCATAGGCAATTGGAAGATCCAAATTACCTTTACCAGTAGGTTGTGCGAGCACACATCCAATAGCATAATTGGATGCATCCACGTGAACATGAGAGGGCTTATTCCAATCTGGTGTGGTCAAGATTGGTGATGAACACAATCATCGTTTAAGCTCATTGAAGGAGTTTTCACATTCATCACTCCACTCAAAGTTAGTCAAAAGTCCGTACAGAGGCTTGGCAATGATGGCGTACATGTGTATAAAGCGTCGGTAATAACCACAATGCCCCATGAAAGCTTGTACTTCCTTGACATTCTTGGCCTAGGTAGCTCTGCAATAGCTCTAACTTTTTCCTCGTCTGTAGATATGCCATTCTTTGACACTATGTGTCCTAGAATCTTGCCTTGCTTGACCATGAAAACACACTTTTCTGGGTTCAGGCAGACTTGATACTCCCTACATTTATCAAAGATTTGTCTAAGTTCAGGTATATGGGTCTGTCTAATGTTGGAATGAGCACAGAGGTCATCAACATAGACTTCTAATTTCTTCCTCAGGAACTCTTTAAACACGTGACACATCAATCTTTGGAAGGTTGCAGGAGCATTGGTAAGCCCAAATGGCTTTACCCGAAAAGCAAATATGCCCCACTCAGTGGCAAAAGTTGTCTTATGCTGGTCTTCCGGAGCAATGGCTACTTGATTGTAGCCCGAAAATCCATCAAGGAAGCTGTACACTTCCTTGTCTGCTACCCTTTCTAGTAGATACTCAGTTATAGGAAGCGGATAGTTGTCTCGAATAGTGGCTGCATTAACCTTCTTCAGGTTAATGCACACGCGTAGCTTTCCATTCTTCTTGGGCACAACTACAATGGGGGATACCCACTTGGTGTGCTCAATTTTATAGATAAATCCAGCTTCTACCAGACGATCTATCTCTTCTTTGATCTTGGCAGCATAATTATCGTTATATGTGTATGGCTTTTGCTTAGAGGGTTTGGCATCTGAGGTCATGGGGATAGTGTGTGAGCATATGTCAGGGTCGACACCTTTTAAATCCTTGTAACTCCAAGCGAATACATCTCTATATTCTCGCAGCAAGGTTATTAGCTCATGCTCTTCTTCCTCTGTCAAGTCATGGCCTATGTACGTGCATCTTTCTTCTCCTTCTTCTATGGCTACGACTACTTTTTTGGTAGTTTCTTTGTTATCATAGGCCTCTGCTGCTTGTGCCTTGCGTTTAGGCATTCTTACCATGACTCTCCTATCGTCTATCTCATACTTTTTGAAATTCTCGGGGACCTCAAACAAGGATCCTTCCTCTTCTCGTGTGACTTCTCTCTTCTTTCTTTTCTTTCCTTCATCCTTAGGGGTCACTTGTGTGGTTAACCTTACGTCATTGGTGAGCTCTCCATGTCTCTGAGGTTGAAATTCTACTTCATAGAAGTATTCTTCATCTGATGCAAAAGGTGGTTCCATAATGATGGACTCTAGATCAGAGTCACTTGCATCGTCAAATGCATCAGGGCTAGGTTTGCACTCTTCTAAAACTGCATCTCCCATGATTGGCTCTATGGAGAAGACTGAAATGTCATAGCCATCCTCATCACAGTGGGGTGTCCATTGTTCTTCATTGATGGCTACATCCATTGTTGCTAAAATTTCTGCCCAGCCGTGAGGTTCAAATTCTTCGTCCGGAAATACTACAGGTGCATAGGCTGGGTCTTGAATTGATCTATGTGTTTCCTTCGCACCTACCTCTCTGGCTTTTTCTCTCTTTTCTTCTTCTACTACTACTTTTCACATCCATAAATGGGTGTCTTCATGCATCCATGAGGATCCTGATCCTATGGAATGCACTGACTCCGTAGCATCTTTAGCTCTATGGATCGGGTTCCACTAGATAGGAGGGACATCTCTATGAGAGTAATCCTTGAGATTGACTTTAGTAGTAATACCTAAGTGTTGCAAATACAAGGAATAGGCTCCCCAATCTTGTACCACTTGCAACTGCCGCATAAATGGTTTTCCCAAAATCATCTCATAGGCATGGTTCTTGCTAAAATCACAGATAGCAAATGTGTGCTCAAACTCTACACCACATGTAGTGAGAGTGATTCCTTCTAGCAAGCCTAAGGGTCTTTCTATGTGACCATCAGCCATCTGCAATTTCATCCTCGTGGGCCTGAGTGCTGGCTTGCCCCATTGCTTCCATAGGGAAGTGGTAGCAATTGCAACTCTTGCACCTGAGTCGAGAATTGCCTTGGTTGTGTATCCTTGATGGGTGATGGGAAGATAGGTGTTTCCTTCTTCACCTTCACTCATATCTCCTATCTTGTCTAGAGGAATTTCTGGCATTGTTCTATGAGAACCTACCTAGGAACGAGGTTTAGCTATCTCTGGCATTTGTTTGGCTACATGTTTCCATAGTTCTGGCTTAACCTGGAGTAGCTCTTCTAAAGTGAGATTGCACTGCACTTTAGTATTCTTTACTACCTCCGTATTCCTAGGTATGACTGAATCTTCATTTCTTACCATGACAGTGGGTGCTCTCATACACGTGGACTTTGCCTCCCATGGGCCTATGAAATGGGGTAGTTCTTGTAAAGAGTTAGACTCAAAGTCTAATCTCTCTTGAGATTGAGTGCTCTCTTGCTCTTCATAAATGGATGGGATTTCTTGTGGGAATTGGTCATGTGCATCATCCACAAGTTCAATGGGAGGAGGGACTTCACTTTCTTTAGCCCATTTGTCTTCTTGAATCTCTTATAGGAATTCTAGTGTGTACCTATTCATAGAAGAGGTTGTGTCTGGCTCTATGGAGTTGGGTACATAGGCTTCCTGGGCAGGAAGGCTTACTCTCTTCCTTGCCTTGCCCTTACTTGGAGGGGTGGGTTCCTTTTCTGATTGTGCAATCAACCTTTCCAATCTTTCTAGCAGTCCATCAAAGTGCAACTACGTCTTAGCTGAACTAGAGATGTTAAAGAGGCGACTGGCTTCAAACATGGTTTGAGCCAATTCCACCATCTTAGCACAACTTTTAGTTCATTCAATCTCTAGTTCCACCCTAGGGTAACATTTTTTGTGATCCGTCACGTTTGGCCCTTCTTGGATCCTGGCCTGATATGCCTTTAGCATCATGTTAAGGTCCTCGGGAGTGGGATCTGCTAGGACTGATCCTACTCTAGGGGGTGGTGGGGTTGCATGAGGCGGGTTAGAAGGTGGTGGATCGGATGGAGATGGGAATGGTGGTGGTGGGGTAGTGTGAGAGGAAGGTTGAGATGTAAGTTCAATTATCTTGGCTCTTGTTTCTCTTAGGCTTTCCTCGAGTTCACTCATCTTCTTTGCCCATTTTCTTTTCATTCTTTCTCGGCTATCTCTCCAAGCTCTAGTCCGTTTCTTGGTCATGCTCTCTGTCTCACTAACATCTGGGCTCCTTTCCTGGCTTACCCCTTGCTTTTGCTGCAATGCTTGAGCTCTGGTGACCACTTGCATTGGCGCAGTGGAAGTCACACTCCCGGTGGAGTCTACAACTAACCCAATAACATTGATAGGAGTGATTTTTGGCATATTATTGGGATTCCTTGGGCAATCTCGTAAGAGATGCTCTTTCCCGCAATCTTGAAAAAAGCCTTGAATGGTTATTGATTGGGGTTGTGTAGGAGCAGGCATGGGGCAATCACGAATGAGGTGATCTCCTTGACATCTATAGCATGGTCCTCTAGGGAATGGGGGTCGTGACTGTCTAGGTTGAGTTCTAGAGTTGAGGTTTGCGTACATGATATTTGTGTAATCTGGCTCCCAACTAGGTTCACTCGGTTCTTCACTATAGTAGGACTCACCATGTTCAGGAGACTGCATGTAGTAAGCCTATGGACTATCTATGTGAGTGGAATCAAAACTGTGATCACTCGGGTCACTTTCTGAAAGCAATGGAGTCACTGGGACTATGGCTCTATTCAAATTTTCCTCAGCAGTTGCATACTTCACAGGAATCACATGAGCTGGGGTTGGAGGTTGTTGAGCTAACACAGGTTGAGGCCTTTATTGGTTTTGGTAGGGTTGTTGATAGGATTGCTATGGTCTACCATATTGCTGTGGAGGATACTGGTTCTGGTATCTTCCCTATTGTGGATAGGGCTGAGGGTAGGTTTGCCTAACTGCTTGCTTATTGTATGGGCAGTCTTGTGCTGTGTGCTTGTGTATCTCTGTTCTATGGTGCAATATTGGCTACTAGGGTTCACTTGGGGTTGAGCCATGATGGGACATACGTTCACCATATGGTCACCTCCACAAGTATAGCACCATTTAACTGGGGCAAACCTTGGGATTTGTTTGCTAGTGACACCTAGTTTTTGAGCTACTTTCTCCGCGAGTTCCTCAATTGATGTGGATTGCGAGGAAGAGAGGCTAGAGGCACTATCTGAATCTTTGTAGATTTTGGAAAGCTCTAACTCTTCCCCTAGGTTATCCTCAATATCAATGCACATGCGTACACACTCTTCTGTGGTTCTAGGGTCTTTCAAGTACACATATGATCTCAACTATGTACTCAGCAGCCCATCGAGGAATAAAGCCTCCTCATAGATGCAAGCACCTAATCGGTTGGTCCTAAGGTATTCGAGTTGTGTCTTGTAAGGGCCTTCTACCCTATGTAAATATGGCACTCCGGAACTTCCTGTAGGTCTCTCCACCTTGAGACATCTCAAACTCGCTAGTTTTAGAGCTAGGGTAGTGCGAATAATGGCTCAAGTGCTGGGCCCAAGACCTAGCAGTATGATTAACACTAGACTCTCACGACCTAAGACTTTTTCTCTCTCCCTAGGTGTCGTCCTGATCTAAGGTTCATATGCTTAGCTGAGCAATCCCAATTTTTACCCAAGGTACAACCTCATTGCTGAGTTCTTTTGTATCAGTCACTTGATTCTTTTTTAAATTGATTATCGTGTTTATGATCTTGTCTAATATCACGCCGTCAGGAATACTTGAGTTAATCTCTGCACTTTAAGTTGCTCGTTCCACGTTAAGTTCCCTTCCTTTAAAGTTATCGGTCACACACAGGTTATCTCTTGACTTGAACTTGATTTCTTAGATAGTCTTTGACTTGCCTTATGCCTATCGTTGCCCTGACTTACTTATAGCACTAGTCACGTGTCGCCTAAGCTAGGAATTGACAAAGGGAGTTGAGAGTATTCCAACCTCACTTGCAGATCCCTTGCTCTTTGGTGCTCAAGAACCCAGTTCTCAAGCTTGCAGATTACCCTTGCTTTGGATGCCTTCTAGTGCTCTCAGTGGACCTGCAAAAGTTCCAGAGTTAGCTCAAGACTTAGATTCAAAGGACACAAAAAATCACTTTCATTCATGTAATTCAAGGATCAACTGTTCTTTTGGCTTTATGGAAAACAATCCTGAAGACCCCTTAGCTTTTCTTCCCCCTGGGTATAGTCCACTTAAAAATACTATGGCTAATAATCCTAATATTAATTTTACCATAAACAGTGGAAGTTTTGGTTGTACTCCCCACGAGCTTTCCAACAAAACAAGAATCATAGCAAACG
>CM035427.1:146418788-146423788 GCA_020310875.1 Ceratopteris richardii | reverse complement strand
GAAAAAATCTGTGAAGGAGATGACTACACAGAAAGTCTGCTGCACATATATTTCGCATTACCTTATCAATTGTGTAAAGTTTTTTATGAAACTTTGCACAAAGTGTTGCCTACAATTTGCACACTTTCTGCAAGTTGAATCATTCCAAAAGATTTAGTATATCTTTAGAAATGAACTCAACAATTTACATATGTCTAAACCTGCTTTTCTTAGAAGTCGATTTAGACACCTATAACTTTTAACACATGATTCTCTCAATCTAGAACCCGTTTATGAAAATGCTTTTAGCCATAGATAGCTTACCTTCCAACTTAAAGATTGAGTGCTTGCTTGCTTAAAACTTTACACTGTGGAAGGAGAACTGACCTAAGCATTAACATCAAATTTTGCACCTCCTGCAACTTCTCATGTTTCCATTTACACATGTAAATGTTCGTACATTCAATTCTCTCAGCTTGATCACAATTAGAAATTGAAAATTCGTACAGAGGTCAATCAACTATAGACTTAGACTTGTACAAAAGCATTTCACAAAAGATTCAACAGAGAAGGAGAATACCCAGAAAGATTGGGCGCAACATTTTCTATTTCTGAGAAAATTTACATCTGAGTAATGAGAGAGAGTCTATTCACTTCTAGAGTATCTTATAACGTCTAATTCTCTTCCAAACTTGTTCTTACACAATCTCTCTACTTTGCCCCGCTATTCTCTTTGTATATATAGGCAAATTTTTACAAACTCATGACCATACAAAAGTATATGATGATCTGACTCTAAAATAATGTACATATCTATACACATCTTTATCTCCTGGATATATACTTCCTCCATGCTTCATAACTTGAATTTTCTTCATTCCTTGACTTCCAAACCTTCATTAAAACTTCAATTGTTGATTTCCCTGCACCAACAGCTCCCCCTCAATCATCAATTGAGATTTTATCTATCTTCTTTATGCATGCCATGTCTTTGAATCTCTGTAGCTTTGGTCCATCTATGCTTTTGGTTAGCATATCTGCTATCTGATCTTTTGTTGAAGTATGTATGACTTCAATCTCTTTATCCATCACCTTCTCTCTTAGAAAGTGATACTGAATCTCAATATGTTTAGTCCTGGCATGAAACACAGGGTTAGCAGCTAAGTACAATGAACTCATGTTATCTCCATGAATAGTGGGTGTACTCTGAATAATGTCAAAACTCTTCATAAGAGTCTTAAGCCATATCACTTCCTTTGCAGCTTCAATCATCCCTTTATACTCTGCTTTTGTAGATGATAAAGCAACTGTGTGTTGCTTCTTTGAACACCAAGAAATTAACTTATCTCCCACATAACACAAGTATCCATAAGTTGATCTCCTATCATCAGGATTACCTGCCCAATCTGCATCACTATATATCTTGATGTTTGTATCTGATGTAAAACCATAATACAAACCTTCTTTGAGTGTACCCTTAATGAACCTCAACACTCTTTGACCTGCAATCCAATGTTCTTTCCTAGCACAATGCATGAATTGAGACAAAACTCCAACTGCATATGACAAATCAGGCCTAGTTAATGTAGCATATATCAGACTACCAACCAAACTCTGATATAGTTTCGTATCCTTGAACTCTTCACCTCCATATCTGCTCAATTTGTGATTCACCTCCATTGGAGTAGGTGCTACCCTGCAATCATTCATCTTAAACTTGATCAACAAGTTTCTCAAATACCTTTCTTGAGTAACATTACATTCCATGTTGAGTGTATGAAATCTCCATGCCCAAGAAATATGACAAGTCTCCCAAATCACTGATTTTGAGCTCTTTCTCCATTTGCTTCTTTAGGATTTGAATGCCTTTCTCATCTGTACTTGTAAGAATTATATCATCAACATATATGCACATATATATATGAACCCATCATCACTTGCTTTGACAAGCAAGCTACTATCTGCTTTAGATACTTGAAATCCAAGTTCTTTCAAGAACTTCACAAGTCTATAATTCCATGCCCTTGGGGCCTGCTTCAAACCATACAAAGCTCTCTTGAGCTTGCACACATGACCTAGATACCTTCCATCTCTGAATCCTTGTGGTTGCTCCATGAAAACATCATCTGAAATATAACCATTTAAAAAAGCATTCTTCACATCTAATTGACACAATTTCCAACCTTTACATGCAGCAATAGCTATGAGTGTCCTGATGGTTGTCATCTTTGCCACAGGACTATAGGTCTCATCATAATCTATACCATAAGTGTGAGCAAAACCCTTCATAACAAGTCTAGCTTTATACCTAGACACACTTCCATCTACATACCTTTTTGTCTTGTAGACCCACTTGCATCCAATGATCTTCTGGCTATTTGGTTTAGGAACCAACTCCCATGTATGATTCTCCATCAATGCATCATATTCTTCCTGCATAGCTTTCTCCCAATTTTCTTTACCTTTTGCCTCTTCATATGTAGAAGGATCTTCATCTGCCTTTATCATATAGGCATAATCTTTTGTAGCCAAAAAAGAAGTGTCATAGCTATACCTTGTAGGTTGCCACTTGTGTCTTGATGACCTTCTAAGTTATCCACTCTTTGAGGTTTCTGGTTCATCACACTCAAGATCAAATCTTGGCATTTCTTCAACTTCAACCTGTACTTCATTATTCTCCTCTTCATCAAATATCTGAATCTTTGATTTACCTTTCTTTTGATTCACAACTTCTTCATCACCTGCATTAATATTGATTGTACCTGCATACCAAGTACCTTGCTCATCAAATGTAACATCCTTTGATACAAGGAATTGTTTTGTGGATGGACTCCACAACCTATATCCCATTTGCGTATCATCATAACCAATGCATACATACTTTTCAGCTTTAGGTTCCAATTTGTGCCTTAATTGTGATGGCACATATGCATATGCCAAACATCCAAATACTTTGCAATGGTCTAATGTAGGTCTCTTATCCCACCATGCCTCATATGGTGTCATACCCTGCAAAGCTTTACATGGCAACCTATTAACCAAATAAGTAGCTGTGTTTACAGCCTCAGCCCACAAGTAATTTGGGCAATTTTTCTCCTTCATCATGGATCTTGCAGACTCAACAAGAGTTCTATCTCTTCTCTCTGCTACACCATTTTGTTGAGGAGAGTACCTGCAAGTAACCTCTCTCTTTATACCTGGATTCCACAAGTAATCACTGAACTCATTAGAGAAATACTCTCCCCCTCCATCTGACCTTAGTCTCTTCAACTTATGACCTGTAATTCTTTCTGCATACACATGATAGTGTTTAAATGTATTGAATACCTCTGACTTATCTTTGATCACATAGATAGTGATCCATCTGGTAGCATCATCAACATATATCACATAATACCTTGAACCATTGATACTAAAATCTTTTGATGGTCCCCACACATCTATGTGTACCAATTCAAGCTTCTCTGAATACATAAAACCATGCTTGGAATAAGATTGCTTATGAGCCTTACCTAATTGACATGTCTCACATCTGTATGTCATATGTTGACCTGCAACATTAGGCAATCCAAGCACAGAACAATTGTTAACCATATCTTTGATACCTCTTTCATTGAAATGTCCAAGCCTCTTGCACCAAAGATCTAACTCAGAGATCTTATGCCCTCCATAAGTGAACAAGGCATGACCAACATTGCCTTGAATCTTCAATGTGAACAATCTTCCTTCTTTATTACCTCAAACAATCTATTTATACCCATTGCTAGGGTCTTCCACAAACACTCCTTCATTAGTGAATCTAACTTCATAACCTTTTTCAACAATTTGTCCTACACTTATCAGATTCTTAGGAATTGGATTTGTCTTACCACAAATCCAGCAAGCTTTGACTCCATCTTTATTACTCCTGCCTCTTCCTCTACCTTTGCCACCTCCTCTTCCTCTTAGGAAGTTGGCTTGACTAGTTGTGCCTTCATCTTCATTTGCTTGTTGCTTCCCTTTTCTATTTTTCTTCTTATCCTTTGAATACATTGCATGACCTGCACTTTTATCCCCTTCACCTTTGACATCCTGCTCAAAGGTTAACATATGTCCTAGCAACTGATTTAAGTCAGGAGTAAAATGATCAAGTGATAATTCAGTAGACAAAATGAATGGCTTCCATTTGTCATCACCTCTCAACCCTGTGAGGATTTTCCTTACCAATTTATCCTCCTCAATGTCTTCATCAACTGCACCTAATGCATCTGCAATGTCCTTCATCCTTGTTACATAGTCTGAGATGGATTGAGAAGCCTTCTTCTTGAAAGTGGTAAATTCTGCCCACAAAGATGCCCTCCTTGACTTTGTGGTGTTTTGAAAATGCTCCTCCAAAGCATTCCATATATCACTTGCACTTTCAAGACCTTTAATGTGAGGTAGCAAGTAGTCATTGACTGCCATATAGATAATGCTCCTATCTTGAGCATCTCTCTTCATCCAATTCTTCAAATCTGATAGTTCTTCCCTAGTTGGAACACTAGGATCTCTGAACTAAGGCCTTTTCTTCTTCAACTATAATATAAGCTATCAAGTCTTTGCTCATAAGATGAGCTTCCATCCTCATTGACCATGCTGGATAGTTCTCTCTATCCAACTTCTCTATTTGAAGAGAATCTCCCATCCTTTCTTCACCTATATATTGAATTCTTCAATCTTTATGAGAAATAGATGTACCTTTACTTGGAATAATGTTCCTTTTGTCTTCCTTGATGTTGTATGACCTCCTTCTCAAGCTTTGTCCTCAAGCTTTCACTTTTTGAACCTTCAGATGTTGAATTCTTTGCACCTGCAGCAGTCGGGATCCTCCTTCCTTCAATATTGATACTTCCTGCTCTGATACCACTGATGGAGAGTTTTAATCTCCAAAAGAACAAGCTACTCTTGTAATTAGAGCACCTTTATAACAAGAGTAACTCAAACTTTCACCAATTTTAGAGGATCAATGATTAATTATGAAGATTTTGAAAAAATATGTGAAG
>CM035427.1:146388788-146413788 GCA_020310875.1 Ceratopteris richardii | reverse complement strand
GTTACCTATGAGGCGGTAAGGGATGCGTTTTTACAGAGGTTCCGGTTGAAGAAGAACCCTGGCAAAATCTTCGATTACTTGTAGAACAATAGGCAGAAGCTGCACCAGACTGTGCAGAGAATATGCCACATTATTTAGAACTCATTTGAGACAACTGTCGTTGCCACATGCCAACTTGCCGGATGATGTGATAACTGAGTGGTTTATTAATGGGTTAACTCCACAATTAAGACAAATTATGATCATTCGTTGTGTGGAAGCTATGACACTAGATGCGGTTATTGCAATGGCCCTGCAACTTGAGCATAAGGTGGGAGGATTTACTGAGGATTTGGAGTGGCTGAAAGCCAGTAAAAATGTTGCAGAAGATCCGGCTAAACAGATGTATTGCACCAAATGTAAAAATCCAGGGCATACCAGTGCTACCTGTGCCCTTAATCACCTGTATTGCGCCATCTGCAATACCACCGGACATTCCATCGAAAATTGTGCGTATAACGCCAAAGTGCAGGGACAAGCAACTGTAAATGCCATTATACAAGAACCAGGGCAGCCAGCTACTCACTACGTACCACCGCAGATGCGAAACAATCAATAGCAAGGATACCGAAATTACCGGGGACAACGGAATACCAACTTCAATGCAAATCAAGTGCTAATTGATGGTGGTTCCGGTATGAATATAGCAACTGCAGCTCTCTGCAAGAAGTTAGGGTGGACCCAAATCGAGCCTGTTCAATTCTTTGTCAGAATGGCAGATCAATCCCGAGTTCATCTAGTGGGACTCGTAAGAAATATTCTGATCACTTTGCAGGGTACAACGTTTAAAATGACTTTTGTAGTCTTAGAACTACCGAAATCTAGCCTTGATTACAATCTCCTTTTCGGTCGACCATGGTTGAAACAGGCTAAAGTTATACAAGATTGGTCAGCACAGGAACTGACTTTCAAAGACAATCACCGTAAATATGTTGTCAAATTGGATGCTATTCAGCCCTGTGAACTTCATGCCAGACCATATGTAGCAGAGCCGGTCCACATGATGGATGGCTTATCTGACAATGAAGAGGAAGCATTTCTGAAGAACAATGAAGATCTGATTTCCTTAGGTACTGTAGATCTGCAATCTGTCACAGACACCTGGAGTCCGGCAACCTGTACAGTTGTTCCCGTGACCGGAGAGGCAGATACAGATGAAACTGATGCTATGGATAAAGCCACTCTGCAACACCTTTTACAGTCAGCTGACGATTCGGGGAAACCTCATCAATTCTATGTCCCGGAAGACCAGTTAGTAACCTATAATTTGGGTGATGAAAGCAACCCGCGTCTTGTTAAGATTAAGACTGGATTATCCGAGGAATTTCAAGAAGATTTAATCTGACTCTTGCGTGAGTTTTCTGATGTTTTTGCCTGGGATTATAGCGATATGAAGGGTCTGAATCCTTGGATCTATCAACATCGAGTCGTACTTAAACCAAAAGCAAAGCCATTTAAACAATCCAGTTACCGAATGAACCCCAATTATGCAGCACAGGTCAAAGCCGAACTCGATCGATTATTAAAGGTTGGATTCATTGTCCCAATCAGACACGCTGAATGGATCTCTCCAATTGTGATTATCCCAAAGAAAAATAAGCAGCTCTGAATCTGTGTCGATTACTGGAAATTGAATGCAGCCACGGTACCTGATGCATTTCCTCTTCCATTTCTTGAGACAATGCTGGACAGAGTGGCTGGGCATGAAATGTATTCATTTCTTGATGGTTATAGTGGTTGTAACCAGGTCCGAATGGCTGAGCAAGATATACCGAAAACAACGTTTATTACGAATTGGGGTGTTTATGCTTGTACAATCATGTGGTTTGGGTTAAGAAATGCTCCTAGCACCTTTCAGTGTTGTATGCAAGAAATTTTTTCTCCCTACCTCACCTCTTTTATGCAAGTATACGTAGATGACTTTTCTTTATTTGGTAAGATTGTGGCACACTTGTATCATTTACGGTGTTGTTTTGAGAAATGCCGAGAATACCGACTCTGCTTGAATCCGACCAAATCTGTCTTTGCCGTTTCTTGTGGTAAACTCCTTGGCCATATTATTTCTGCACAAGGCATACAAGTTGATCCAGATAAAGTTGCAGCTATGTTGGAAGCACCTGTGCCTACTACGTCGAAAGAAGTAATGCGCTTCCTGGGTCAAATCCGGTGGCATGGTCGCCATCTACGGTGGTTAGCTCATCTCGCCACACCACTTAATCGACTCATGACGAGCACTCCACGACAGTTTGAATGGACCCTAGAATGTCAAACTGCCTTTGATCGTTTAAAAGAATTATTGACTCAAGCACCAATTTTGCAAACCCTGGATTGGGAACGCCCGTTCCACATCTTCATCGATGCTTCAGACATAGCAATTGGAAGTGTTTTAATGCAGCAATCTGATAAGTGGTTCAGGCCTGTCTATTACGCAAGTCGTCGACTCGCTCCTGCTGAAAGAAATTATTCAGTCACCGAAAGAGAATGTCTCGGTTTGGTGTATTCTATAAAGAAATTCAGGCATTATTTGCTAGGCCGAAAATTCACCTTTCATGTCGATCATGCTGGACTAGTATATCTGGTCCGGCAGCAGCATTTAGGTGGACGCTTGGCACGATGGGTTCTATTGTTACAAGAGTTCGATTATGAAGTGATTCATCGACCCGGCACTACACATGCATTAGCAGATTTCCTCTCTCGATTAGATTCCGGTGAAGCTCCGGTGGGCATTGATGACACCACACCAGCAATTTACATTACTGAACCAACTAGTGACGAATCTGCAAAACCTCCTGTGACACCTACCTACTATGATCAGTTATTAACCTTTCTTACTAATGGATGTCTTCCTCCTCAAACTTCTCCTGCTATGTGTCGAAAAATTGTAGTTTGCAGTCGCAAATTCCGGTTGATTGCCGGACAGTTGTATTATATGGATCACACTAGGGTTTTGCTTCGTTGTATTCCTCCACATGAAGTAAATTCTGTTATTGCTATGGCACATTCAATACCTTCCGATGGGCATTTTGCAGCAAATTTAACGCACCGAAAAATTCTGCAAAGTGGGCTCTGGTGGCCTACTATGTATAAAGATGTGACCCAGTTTGTGCAGCAGTGTGACACTTGTCAGCGCTCTGGACAGCCTTTACAACGCCACTTCTTCCCTCTACAACCTGTATTACCTTTGGAACCTTTTCAAAAATGGGATCTTGATTTTATTGGACCAATCACACCTCCAGCAATCCTTAGCAACAATCCCTACATTCTGACATGTACAGATTATGCTACCAGGTGGGCAGAAGCTTGGGCCTTACGGTCCGCTACAGCTGTTTTGGTGGCAAAATGTCTGATGAAGGACGTGTTTCTGCCTTATGGATTACCTTTGGAACTTGTGACAGATCAAGGAACACACTTTGTTAACAATTTAATGTGAGTGCTTACACACTCTTTTCAGATTCTACATAAATTCAGTTCACCGTATTATCCTCGTGCTAATGGCTTAGCTGAGAGTACAAACAAAATGCTGTTGACTATGCTTCGTAAACTAATTATGGAATCACCAGAAAAGATGGGATCAGTTACTACCAGCAGTCTTATGGGCATACCGGACTACATATAAAGTAGCAACCGGACTGACTCCTTTCAAGCTTGCCTATGGTCTGGAAGCAATAGCGCTAATGGAAATTTTAGTGCCAAGCTTACGCGTGGCCATCTCTCAGAAATTGTTACCTGAAGACTCTTTGCTATTTCGGTTGGAAGCACTCAGAGACTTGGATGAACATCGCTGGGAAAGTTTACTAGTTCTTCAAGAAGTTCAGTTGCGGCAAGCTTGTACCCATGATAGATATCTCAAAACTCCAGTTTTTTCGGTGGGATAGCTTGTGTTATTTTACAATGCTAAATCAAATCGTGTGGCTGGAAAATTCAAATTACGGTGGTTTGGCCCTTACCGGATTAGTGAACAAGTGGGCCTAGCTACTTTTTGGTTGACTACTTTGACTGGAATTCCCCTTCCTAAAGTGATCAATGGTTCAAAGTTGTGACCGCATCATCAAGCACCTGATTCTTGCTGACGTGTTCTCCATTTTTTCGCGTGTTATTTACTTTCTTTTTATTTTTGCGTGTTATTTGAATAAGCCTGTAAAAATCCTCGTTTTGATATCTAATTATGATCAATAGCCGCCCTGCATTATCGATTTTGCATCTGCATGCACGCCATAGTTATGAAGGTTATCATCTCAACATCGCGCGATGATTAGTAATTTCAATCACCTCCCGTTGCAGAGTATCTACTTAATCTTCTTCTTTTCGCTGTTAATCGCTATTTTGTTTGTGTGCTTTGTGTGTTCTGTATTTTCTGTGATTACTGTGTATTCGTGCCCTTGTGCTTTCACGTACGCATCATGGAAGCGTTGGCTAATTTCGCTGCCTTCCGTGATGGACTCCCTCACGACTTGAGTGAGTTCTTGTGTATCCGAGGTTTGTCAAACTTTGCTGAATTGCCTTGGCATTCAGTAGAGTGTCATCCGTATTATGCACAAATCATTGCTGCCATTGCCGCCACACCTGCTACAGAGTAGCGTTGGCCAATTACATGTTTACCATCTCGTGTAGTAATCACCTTCGAGTCATTTGCTGCAGCTTTTTGACTCCCTCTGGAAGGACAAGAGAATGGTCCTCTCCTTCCGGTAGCTACCATGATGGAATTATTCCCAAGGCACTCATCGAATGAGTATGCCATCTTATGTCGCCCTGACCCTGAACGAATAGCCTTGCAATTTTTGGTTGCCATACTAAATTTGCAGAAACGTACCTACGGGATTTCTCGCCCGTTCTACTCAATGATTGACATGGCTTCTCGGGAGCCTGTTAATTTTACTTCCTATTATTTCCGGTGCATTCACCGTGAATGCGTTAGGGTCATAAAGCATGTTAACAAAGGAGATCTGCCGCGTTCTCGTCTTCTGCACATCCTTACTTTTTTGTTTCCGGCCCTCCAAGCAGCGCAACCGCCTCCAAACGCTCCAATCTTATATCATGAGGAATCTGCTCAAATACTTGAAGATACCAAAGAGGATGATGAAGATCTTTTTCAGCTTCTCCATCGAAAACATAGACGGATAAGCCCATCTGAGAGTCAAGTACAAGGCTCCACCGCCAGACATGAGGAAGAGGCCTTTCACGACACAGCTACTTCAATACATGTGGAGTCTTCTGGTCAATCTTCTACGGATAAGCAGCAAGAACAAAGTGTTTCTAACACCAAATCTGATGCAGTTTCTTCTCGAGAGGAGTCTCAGCACCAGTCCAAAGAAGATCTGCAAGTCATGGTTGCAAAAATTTTTGAAGAAGTGATTGCGGCAGTGGACTCTGTTGTTGCCAGAAAGGACGCGAATACGCAGAAACCTACTGGAATTGTATTGGTCCCCACCACTCTTATATCCATTCCTCCAACAGTACCTCCGGTCGAGCCCATTGTCCCCATTCCACCTATTGTCCCTGAAGCACCGGATTCCTCATCCTCTTCACCTAACTATTCTCCACCCTCTTCCCATCACCTCTTGACAGCTTCTTCCTCTCAACCACCTCCTCCTCTTTTGTTTCCTTCGATTCCTATGTTTACTGAGCTCGCATCCATGGGTCATATGTTGATACAACTGTCACAGCAACTACCAAAACAGATGAAGGAAGTTACTTATAATATCCACCACGAATTACAACACAAAGTGGATGTATTGGAAGCAGATATTATTCCATTACAAGAAGAAGCGGATGCAGTCAAAGCAAAAAACCACGCTTTGCTGAGATACAAGCTAAAGATGATTTATTGTATGTTGCTGATGCAGAAATTATCCAGCTAAAACAATTGGCCCAAGATAGAGAAGATGCTCATATAGCACTTGGAAATCTATTAGAAGAAATGCGCATGCACCTTGATGAAGCCGTGCAAAAAGGACAGGAAATGATAAATTTAATAAAGCAAACCAATACAGAACTCCAGTTTGCAAATGCAAACCTGTTTGAAGCAAATTCTGCTCTTAAAACGTAGATGACGTTAACCGCTCAACTCCAGAAAGAGGTTCCACCGATTAGAAGGGAACGAGATGCCTATTACCAGACCATTCAGTATCAATCACATGAACTGGAGAGAAGAGAAAAACAGCTTGGTTGTCAAGCAAAAAGATTATCTGGAATTGATAAACAAATTCAAGATATGAAATTGAGCCGAGATGCAGCTCTGGCGAACGATTTTTATTTACAGGAAGCATTTTTGCAGACACAGGCTGACCTTTTGATGACACAAGTAATTGCAGCAAGCTCTGTTCGTACTGACGCCCAGTTAGTTGAACCAGACACTTTAAAGAAAATGTTGGATAGTTTGAAGCAGAAAATTGCCAGAACATTTAAATTAGTTAGAACCATGTATTTACAGGGTATAGTAGATGAGCCCTAGATTTTATTCCATTGCGGGTTCAAGTCCACCATGCGTGCCAGTGTAAGCCGCCGGATTGGCACTTCATATTTTCATAATTCTTGTATTTTCATATTCCGCATGAATCTAAAGGTCGTTGCGAAGAATTGTAACTACTTAAAAAGCAATGAAAAGATGCTCCGGTAACGACCAGGAGAATCGCCAGACTGTCTGTCTGGGCAATTGCATTATGTGAAGTTGTCGTGGTGCATTGTTTGAGAAATCTGAGTATTGATGTTTCTTGTCTTTGTTTGATTCCATTAATTGTGGGTAGCACAGTTTTCATTAAATTACAAAGTGTAAGTGTGTATTACGGTAATGAATAGCTTCGACGAAGTATACTGAGAAAGCATTAACCTGAGTATGAACAGTAATTCTGTGATAGAATGAAACAGAAGATTGATAGTAATTTGTATGCAAATTTCTGAGTATTAATGTACTACGAAGTAAATGCGTTAATTGGGAAAATTAAGTCACAAGGCCTCTGATTAGCAGACCCCTACCACCCCCAAGAACCCGAAAGAGTTTAAACGCTCCTATGATAGCAACGTGCGTTTAACATGGCAAAAGAAACTATGGGAGAAAAATAAAGAATAGCTAATTGTAAGTATACAAGATATACCTCCCACCTGATGGGCATGTTAGACAGTATACAATTGACTATGTAAGAGCATGAATCAAGTAACCCCCATCAAGTGACAACAATGTCAAAAGCTATCTTGTGGTAGAGCTTTAGTGAAATCATCCATAACATTATCTCAAGCATGAAACTTCTCAAGAATAATCCACTTAGTGGCTAAGCAATCTCTAATGAATTGATACCTCACCTCAATGTGCTTGGACTTTCCATGATAGACCAAATTCTTAGATCCCCAAGAGATAGCATCTCCAATGAAATGAAAAATCTCCCCTGATGTAGACTTACGATTGTCTACACGACTAGCATAGTCAGAATCTATGTAACCAATAATGGATGCTTTCCCTCTACCTAAGCATAGACACTTGTCCTTAGTTTAACTCAGATGTCTCAAAATCATCTTGACCACTTCCCTATGTTTCTTGCAACGATTAAACATATATATGCTCACAACTCCCACTGCAAATGCAATGTCTGGTCTCGTAGCTACCATAGCATACATGAGACTACCAATAGTAGACTGATAGGAAATTTTGGTCATGAATCCTTTTCCTCATCTGATTTGGGGCAATCATCCTTGCTCGATTTCACATTTGTGGGTAAAAGTGTACTCAATGCCTTTCCACCCTACATAGTCAACATATGAAGTACTTTACATATGAAGTACTTTGGATATGTACTCACTTTGAGACAAGTATATGCACCTTTTACTCCTATCATGAGTAATATGCATGCCAATAATATGTTTGGCATCCCCCAAATCCTTCATATCAAATGTCTCACTCAACTTCTTTCTGAGAATTGAAAAGTCATAAGAGGACTTCCCAGCAATCAACATATCATCAACATAAAGTATCAGGCATATCAAGCTGCCATCTGAACATCTCTTTGTGTAGAGACAATGATCCTCATTGCTTCGAGAATAGCCTTGAGGCTTCATAAAAGCATCAAACTTTTGGTACCATTTTCTAGGGGACTATTTAAGTCCATACAAGCTCTTCTTGAGCTTACAAACTAGACTTTCCTTGCCAAGAACTACATAACCCTCTGGTTGTTCCATATAGATCTCATTCGTAAGATTTCCATGCAAGAAAGCAGTTTTCACATCCATTTGGACTAGTTCTACGTCCTCCACTGCAATGAATCCAAGCAACATGCAAAAAGTAGTCATCTTGACCACTGGTGAGAAGATTTCCTTGAAATCAACGCCATGTTGTTGCTTAAAACCCTTTGCAACAAGTCGTGCTTTATACTTTGGAGAAGCACTATCTGATGTGAATTTTAGCTTATATACCCATTTACATGGTCAAGTTTTCCTGCCCTTTGGCAAAGGTACTAAATCCCAAGTACCATTCTTGTGAATAGAATCCAACTCACTCTTCATGGCACACTCCCACTTGACATGATCCTCTATCGGCATAGCCTCTTTGTAGCAAGAAGGCTCACTAGCATCTATTAGCATAACAAAATCTAAACCTCGAACATATCTATCAGGTGGATGTGAGACATGTGTAGAGCATCTCAACGGTTGTTGAACAGGAACATTTGCAGATTGATCTGATCGGACATTCTCTTGAATGTCCCTATGTGCAAAATTTTTATGCATGCTAACTAGAGGACTAGTATCATCAAACACCACTCTTCTCACTTCAACCTCCTTAATGGGATGTTTATGCATCTTACACTCATGAAAATGACATCACTACTTCTAATCACTGATCGTGTTTTAGGATCCCATAAGCGATATCCAAATTTTCCTCCTTGACCATATCCAAGAAAAATGCATTTCTTTGACTTATGGTCCAACTTTTGTCTAAGATTCTTGGGTATATGAACATGTGCTTCACACCCAAAAACTCAAAGATGATCATAATGTGGTGGCTTCCCTATCCATAACTCTTGTGCCACTTTCAGACCTTTGGCAGTACTAGGTGAAAGGTTAATCACATGAACTATATTCAATATTGCTTCTACCCAAAAGTATTGTGAAAGATTTGCATGATGTAGCATAGAGACTACTCTATCTTGAATAGTTCTATTCATCCTTCAGCTACGTCATTTTGTATTGGGCTATAAAAAGCTATAAACTCTGTACAAATTCCTCTAGACTGGCAGAAAAGGTTGAATTCATGTGAGGTATACTCACCCATAGTATCTGAACGTAAAGCTTTGAGCTTAGTTCCTTTTTCAGTCTCAACTGAAGCAAACCATTATTTGAAACTAGGGAATACCTCATCCTTGGATTTGATAGGATATACCCAAAATTTTCTAGTAGCATCATCTCTAAAAGTGACAAAGTAAAGAGAACCACCTAATGACCTTATAAGCATAGGAACACACACATCTGTATGAATGAGATCTAAAGGCTAAATTGAGGAGTCAATGTGCATTCTATGCACATTTCTGGTTTGCTTTCCATATTGAAAATGCTCATAAAATGAAAAATCAAAGAAAGATAACACGTGTAAGTATCCAGAACGAGAAAGATTTTCCATTCCACTATGCGATATATGGCCGAAACAACCATGCCAAATAAAAACCATAGGTTGTTCAACAACAGCTAACAAGTGTTCTTTCTATGATACACATAAAGGATAAAGTGAGCCAACTTTGCTTCCTTTTGCAATAACCATATTGCCCTTTGATATGTGAAAGGATTGAGCATAGAAGACTGCCTTGTAACCAAGGCCATCAAGTTGACCAACTAACATGAAACTACATGATAACTGAGGTACATGGCATACATTATGCATAGTAAATTTTGAACCATCAATGACCTGGGCAACCACATCTTCAATCCCCAAAACATCACACTGGTAAGAGTCACCAAGTCTCACGCTACAAAAAGAATTTGCTACATAATTAGAGAACCATTCTCTATGTGGTGTCACATGGAAAGAAGCACTAGAATCTAGTAGCCACATGTAGGAAAGAGAATCAGCCATAAGAGCCTCAGTTGTCATAGTACTATCAAGTGTCAACACATTAACATCATCAAAAATAGCATTAATTTCTTCAATCTTCACAATCAAAGTAGATGGTGCAGGTAACTATCAACATGCCCATCAACATTCTATCTTTACCTTTAGCATTCTTTAATGCATAAAAGTCTTTCTTCATGTGTCCTTTCTTATGACAATAATTGCATTTGATACCCCTCTTCCTTGATTTACTTCTACTCTTATTTCGTTGACCATTCTTTTCCTCGTTCTTGCTCCTGCCATGTTGCTGATTCTTTCCTTGGTAAGAATCACGAACATTATATGCATCTCCAGTTTGAGTGCCAACCATAGATTTTCTATGAATCTCCTCACTCAAGAGTGCTCCACATATGTCATCATAGACCAGTTTACCACCAGGTGCATTATTTCTAATATCTATGCAAAACGTATCCCATGATGATGGCAAGGTGCATAACAACAAGACTGCTTTCATTTCATTATCCATATCCATTTTTTTTATCCTGTAACTGAGAAAATATAGCATCAAACTCATTTAGATGAGCGGCAACACTATCTATGTCCTTCATGCAAAGGTCATATAACTTTCTCATCAGATACACTTTATTTGATGTCGTCTCTTTTTCATATGTATTGCATAACTTTTTTCGAAGCTCTCTGCACTTTCACAGTCTAATACTGTAAAGTAAAAGTTATCTTCCAAGTGCAAATGGATGGTATACCTAGCCATTTCATCTCACTTATCCAAATCATCTTCATCCATGTCCGTAGGCTTCTTTGAGATTCCATTTACCAGCTTCCATTGCCTCCTTTGAATCAGCACATCTTTAATCTGATTCTTCCATAGAGCAAAGTTTGTGCCATCAAATTTTTGGATCTCTACATTGTCTTTGACCTACAAGTTATAGCTCCTCCTTGGAACACTATCACTAGAACTTGATCCACCATATGTGCCTGAGACCTCTAATGCCATTATGGTAGACAACTGAATAGAATCATAATGGAGCTAGAAGAGTCCAAACACCACTAAGGCTCAAAGAAAATGGCCACGTGTCAGATTTTGGGACAGAATTCAGTAATATTCCCATAAATTTGAGTTAATGAACAATAATGACCAACTAGAAGGATTATGTGAGAATAAATGTGCTCACACCAATAAGTATATCAAGGATTAATTTGACCATTGTATAGTTGACAAAACTAGAAAATCTGGAAAAAGTTTGCTAGAGTATCCTTTGGAAAATGAGCATATGGATAGTGTCAAAATCTCATAAAACTGCAAGTACTAACATGTATACTTGCATAGTGAATCCCTAACTCCACTGCATATAATCAATTATCGAAAAGAAGCCAACTTGTAAGAAATCGCTTGAATGATGTGCGTGACTCTCTTCCCATCCATATATACCCTCTTGTGCTCTAAAAATAGCAATGGTATACTCTAAAAATAGCAATGGTATACTCTAAAAATAGCAATGATCTGGAATAGTCTAGTGTGAACATGTGGCCATCATGCAACACTTATTCCCATTACTACCCAAGTACTCCCATTACTACCAAAGTACCTTAGGGTATCCCCCGAGCGTGGGACCTTGGCTAACTGGCCCTTGTCCCTCACACATATGAACTGATCCCCTGTGGATCATATGGATTGATCCCTATGGATCAATGATCTCTGCGGATCACATGCACTGATCCCTGTGGATCAATGTCTAACACTCTCTCCCCCTTCTAAAGATCATTGTCCTCAATGATCAATGAGGGAAAGTACTTGCAAACTAGAGCTTCTGATTCCCAAGTAGAGTCAGTAAGCGGTAATCCTCTCCAAACTACTAGATACTCTTGGATGACATGATTCCTCAATTGCTTCTATCTCGGATCTAGTACCTTTTCTAGAGAATGCTCCTTGCTTTTTAATTATCTTCCAAGGCTCACAAAACCTTGGTGATAGCTTACTACACTTCCCTGTGGAGAGTGAAGTAGATCTAGCTGGTACCTGAAGAAAGACTTTGTCTCTCTCCTCAAAGGATCTAGGAGGTTTTTCCGACATCTGTCTCCCTTCTCAAAGGATCTAGGAGGTTTCTTTCTATTAGCATACTCTTTAGCCCTATCAACGGCTTACTGCATCTTGGCTTTAGCTATTTCTAAATTTGCTTAGACGTTTGCTAAGAACTCCAAAGCACTAGGACATTTCTGTGACATACCTATGGTACTGAGAGCATTGGGATTCATGCCATAGTTCATCTCAAAAGGAAATGCAAATAGTGCCAAAAACTATCCCAATCTGTTTGTCTCTCACACATATATGCCCTCAATATGTCCTCTAAAAACTAGTTGACCCGCTTGGTCCTGTGAAGCTGACATCCCTATCTAAAACTATGGATATCGACAACCCATGCAATCTGAAGACATGCTGGATAAACAACTCTGCTACCTGTGGATCAAATGGACTGATCCTTGTGGATCAAATGGACTGACACCTGTGGATCAAGTGGATTGATCCATGTGGATCTATGTCTGATACTCTGATCCCTGTGTGGAGTTTCTATCGTCTCCTGCGTGGGTATGAATTGATCCCTATGGACCAAAGTCATGATCCCTATGGATCATCAATCTTTCTACCACAACTAGGATAGTATCCCACTTCCTTTGGGTCCACGATACCCAACTATGAAGTCCACGGATACACTGTCCCAGTTGTGATCTTGAATCTGTAAAGGATAGAAAAGATGTGGAGTCTTCATCCTTTCTATTTTGTTGACTTGACACATAAAGCTTGTTAAACATAAGTGTGGACATCTCTAGCTATCCAGGCCACCAAAATGTTCTTCTAACAAGTTGTATTGTCTTGTCAACACCTGGATGTCCAGCACAAGGCACATCATAACTATCATGCATGACTTTTCTTCTCAAATCCCAGGAATCTGGTGTGCAAACCTTTCCTTTCTGTCTAACATTCCATTCTCCTGTGAGAAAGTGGAATACGAAATGCACTTGTTTGCTCTGCTAGGGGAAGAAATAGCTGAAACTGTCCCGTCTCCTATAATAGAGTCATCATTGATGGCTCAAATGTGGATCTTCCACCTGTGCTTCCTTTATCTCTTGAAGCAATGAGCTTTCTAGAACTGTAAAGCTCATTTGATACATTATCCATGATAATGCATCATCAACTATATTCTCTTTGCTCTTCTATATAGGATTCCATGTGAAACTCTTGTATGAGCTCAACCCAACGAGCCTAACTGCCTCAAAGATCTGATTGACTAAAGAAAATACTTAAGTGTATGGTGATCTGTGTATACCTTAAAGTCTGCACCATCAAGATAGTGTCTCTAGACTTTAAGTGAATATACCACTACATACAACTCCTGTTCATGCATTGGCCAGTTGCACCATGCACTAGTCAATTTCTTACTCTCAAAAGCTATTGGCTTGCCATTTTGGCTCAAAATTGTCCCTATGGCTATGCCACAAGCATCTATCTCTAACTCAAATGGTTTCTATGAATCCACCACTTTGAGTATAGGAGCCTCTGAAACAACTTGTTTCAGAGTATCAAAACTATCTTGCTACTCTTGGTTCCATGCAAAGAAACCTTGCCTGGAAGCAAGTTCATCATAGGCATTGCTACTAACGAATAAAAAGAGATGAATTTTCGATCAAAATCAGAACATCCTAGAAATGATTATAACTACCCCTCATCCTGAGAAGTAGGCCATAATAACATAACCTTCTTGGGATCTATCTGAATCCCATCAGTAAATACTCTATCGTCGAAAGAAACAACTGAGTCTTCTCTAGATTAACTGAGTCGTATCATGATCTCTTACTCTAATCTGATGGTAGCCACTTATGAAATCTATTTTACTAAATACAATAACTCCACCTAGAGTGTCTAAAAGATCATTAATCTTGGGCATAGGATATCTGTGTCTGATAGTAATCTTATTCAGTGCTCAGTAGTCAATGCACATCCTATAAGATCCGGCTTTCTTCTTCACTAGGAGAATTGGTGCTGCAAAGGGTGAATAACTAGGTCTAATTAGCCCTTTTTTATACTTCTTTCAAGGACAACTCTTTGAATTCTGCTCTCATTTTCACTGAAAGTGTTGAAGCATTCCAACTAGAGTCTCCATGACTGTCACGAGGAAGGAGATAAGGAAGAGAGCTCACACACACACACTCTCACTCTCAAGGAGAAGCACACACACAGATTGAGGCAAGGAAGAATGATCTTCTTCTTCTTCTTCTATTACATAAAAGGAATGTACAAGAATGACCTAAAAACAAGAATACAACTAGTGCAATATACAAAGACCAGTACATAAGGAAAAACCTAATGTCCGCGAATGAGTGAGCTGGCAAGAAACAAATGTGCCATCAATCTCGGTAGATAAATCTAATAAAGCTCAATGAAGTATCCTTGACATATACCGGCGTGACCACTATACATGTCAGAGAAACGAAAAACTGGTACGTGTCATCCTGGATCATCACATGTTGAGCTTGATATCTCAACACTCCCCCTCAAGCTCAATGCCATATCCTGTAATCCAAGCATCTTCCGAAACTTCTTCAACTTCTCAGCTCCAAGTGCTTTGGTGAAAATATCAACAACCTGCTCATCTGTTCTCACATAAACAAGATCAAAATCACCTGCTAATACCTTCTCTCTGATGAAGTGATAATGTACCTCGATATGCTTTGTTCTAGCATGGAAAACAGGGTTCCGTGCTAACTGTATGCTGCTAAGATTATCACAATAGATAGTGATAGGCTTTTGCACTTCCACACCTAAATCTACAAGTAACATCTCCAGCCATGATGCCTCACATGCTGCCATTGCAGCACCTCTATACTCAGCCTCTGTACTCGACAAAGCAACAGTGGGTTGCTTCTTACTGCTCCATGTAATAGCTGCACCTCCAAGTGAGAAAAGAAAGCCACTAGTAGATTTTCTATCTGGAGTACTACCAGCCCAATCTGCATCGGTGTATCCATGAACCTGCAAATCTACACCAGCTTCATAAAACAATGCATAATCCAAAGTAGCACTCACATAACGTAGAGTGCGCCTCAAAGCATCCAAATGTGGCTTCCTGGGAACCTACATAAACTGACTTTCAAGTCCAACAGTGTAGCTTAAATCAGGCCTTGTAATTGTAAGATATATAAGACTTCCCACAATTTTCCTGTACATAGTAGCATTTTCCAATGCTTCACCTGATGTAGTATCCAATTTCAAATTCTGATCTAAAGGCATAGAAATCGGCTTACAATCAGCCATACCATACTTTTGCAGCATATTCAAGGCATATTGCCTTTGCGACATCCATATACCTGTTTCTGTATGTATAAACTCAATGCCCAAGAAATAGCGCAGCACACCAAGATCTTTCATGTCAAATTCCTGCATAAGAAGTTTCTTTACCTCTTTGATGCTTTCTTCATTATCACCACCTACAATCAGATCATCAACATAAATAGCCACAATAGTGATGCCATCATCAGCCTTCCTTGCATATAGTGAGTGATCTGCATCACACATAGAAAACCCAATGCTGGTTAAGTAATCAGCAATCCTTGCATGCCATGCACGTGGAGCCTGCTTCAGCCCATACAAAGCCTTTTGCAACCTGCAAACATATTCTGGATGTTTTGAATCTTCATATCCTTGTGGCTGGTCCATATATACTTCTTCCTGTAACTCACCATGTAAGAAAGCATTCTTCACATCCATCTGATGCAAAGTCCATCCTTTTGTTGTAGCTAATGCAACAAGTGTTCTGCCAGTAGACATTTTAGCTATAGGGTTGAATGTTTCCTCATAATCAATGCCATATGTCTGTGCATAACCTTTAGCTACCAATCGTGCTTTATACCTGCTTATGCTACCATCAGCATTATGCTTACCTTGTAAACCCATTTGCAGCCTATCGATTTCTTTCCTTGCAGAAATGGAACCAGCTTCCATGTATCATTTCCATAAAGTGCAGCCATCTCCTCATCCATAGCTTTTTCCCAATCTGCATTACCAATTGCATCTTCAAAACAAGAAGGTTCAGCATCTTGTATTACCTTTGTCATGTAGGCACAATGGCGAGCCATGTAACTATCATATGTCAATCGTTGCACTGAATTACGCATCCTCCCAGATCTTCTTGGTCCTGGGTCACTTCTTCTTGTATCATCTGCATGTGCCCTTCTTACTCTTGGAGTCTTCACAGAGGGAAATCCAAGTTCCTCATCAAGACTCTTTTCTGAACCACTTGAATCTCCATCAACGTCTTCAAAACCTGCACCTGTTTTACTACGAGCAGAAAGCTTTTCTTTACCTTTCTTAGATGTATTTGATGAATTTGCTGGACTGAAATTTCCACGCAATCTTCCACTCCATGGATTTGAGTTTGAACTATTGCTTGGTGATGCATCCGGTCCACTCAAAACTTGAGATTCTGCACTAGATTTTTTAGCATTTTCTTTGTCATTTGGTTCAAGATTCAGTCCTTCTTTGGCATCTGCATAGAAGCTTGACATTTCATCAAATACCACATCTCTGCTCACCTTCACTTGTCGTGTGAGTGGGTTATAACATTTGTACCCCTTTTGCTCAAGGGAATATCCAATGAAGACACATTTTTTTGCTTTCGGATCAAGCTTCGTCTTCAACTCATCTGGAACATGTACATATGCAATACAGCCAAAAACTTTCAGATGTGATAAGTTTGGCTTTTTACCTGTAAACTTCTCTTCAGGTGTAACTTGATGTACAGCAGTAGTCGGAGTTCCGTTCATGATGTATACAGTAGTATGCACAGCTTCTGCCCAATAACAATGAGGCATATTCTTCTCAGCCATCAAGGCTCTTGCTATTTCTGCAATATGTCTATTTTTGCGTTCAGCAACACCATTCTGTTGTGGTGTGTACCTGCAAGAAAACTGACGCCGAATTCCATGATTTTTTAGAAAACTGCTGAACTCATTTGACATGTATTCACCTCCTCCATCAGATCTTAATGTTTGAATGTACTTCCCTGTCTGCTTTTCCACCATAACTTTAAAATTTTGGAAGTGAGTAAACACCTCGCTCTTCTCTTTCATGAAATATACCCATACTTTGCATGTATGGTCATCAATGAAAGTAACATAAACCTGCAACCGCCCATAGATGTGGTCTTTGCTGGACCCCAAACATCTGTATGTACTACTTCTAGTACATTCTCACTAACATGCTTGTCATGTGGAAATGATGCTCTTGATTGTTTACCAAATTGACATGCTGCACATACCTTTTGCATTTCTGTAACTTTGAAATTTGGTAGTGCATGGACAATCTCCTTTGACTGCATCAGTTTCAGCCTTTGCAAGTTTGCATGTCCAATCCGTTTGTGCCATATCTCTATATCTGTAATAACTCTTGCACCTTTCGCAAACATGGCTGCATTCATTTCAGGAATCTTCACATTTAAGGTGAACATCCTACCGACTTTGTTTCCTTTGGCAACCAATCGTCCATCCTGCTTGTACTCTTCTACATATAATCCATCAGCATTGAACCTGACTTGTAATCCCTGGTCAACCATTTGTCCAACAGAAACCAGATTCTTCGTTATATTTGGAACATGAAGCACATCAGCGAGATGTTTTACCTTTCCGTCCTCCATAGACAATGCTATGTTTCTTGTATGCTCAATAGGATGCGATGTGTCATCACCTGTTTCAACATATCCAGGAACTGGCATTTTCTGCAAACTACTAAACCATTCTGCATGACTGGTCATGTGATTTGAAGCACCTGAATCAACATACCATACATTATCATTCGATTTTGAAACACCAGTAGACATCGTATTCATCATGTGATGTTGAACCATAAACAGCTTCTCAGAATCATCTACACTTGTGGATGCATAGTTGTTTTGCTACCTTCTGTTATTTTGATTCTTTAACCTGCAATCACGTTCAAAGTGTCCAGGTTTACCACAATTCCAGCATCCTTTACTATCATTACTTGAATCATTTCTTTGGAAATTTATGCGACCTCTTTGGCTCCCCTTGCCTCGAAACTGTCCTCTTCCTCCTGCATGATTCTGTTGTTGACCTTGGTCTTGGTTACTGTTTCCTCTTCCACTTCCAAAACCTCTACCTTTGCCTCTTCCTCTGCCAGAGTAGAATACCTGCTCAGAACTGGACTTTCCTTGGGAGTTTGAATCCTCACCAAGATTCTTTTCTTCAATGATCAGCATAGAGACCAAATCAACAAAATTCGGAATATTTTCCCTAGTCTGTATAGAAGTTCTGAACTGCTTATATGCAGCTCCTAAACCACGAAGGCACACTTCCACCTTATCATCATCATCTACATTCACGCCAATAGATGCAAGTGACTCACATATGCTTTTGATTTTTAGAGTGTAGTCACTTACTGACATGCTCTTTTTCTCCAATGTATGCAGCTCGTTCTTGACTTGCGATTTCTGTGCCTTTGTATTGGTCTCGTACAAAGTGACCAAACTGTTCCAAGCCTCTTTTGGAGTCTTGGCATCCTGTATGTGTCCAATCATGCTATCCTATATGCTACCAGATAGCCAATACATTACCTTTCGTGCTCCTTGATTCCATTCCTCATATGCTCTTAGCTGTTCTGCAGTTCGATTCCTTTCTGGTAACTATGGAGCATTTTCATTCTCTGCTTCGATGTACTTCCAGTAGCCTTTTCCCATCAGGAAATTCATCATTCTGAATCTCCAAGCATGGAAGTTGTTCTTGTCCAGCTTATCGCTCATAAGCTGACTCATTCCATCTGCGTTTGCCATTTCTGCAACAATTCACAACACCGCAACACACTACAAGCAGCACTTCTGCTTGAATACTGTCGCACTATGACGTGACAGTTCGATCTTAGAAAAACACAGTTTTCGTGGATCAGTACACGGAATCGCTTGAAATTCTGAATCTGGAATATATGAGTGTCGTCGAACACAACGCAAGTTACAGTTTCTGAAACTGACCTGGTTTTTCTGTGGGCCCCACCTTGCGGGCTCAAAACGGAGGTCGAGATGGCTCCGAAACTTCGATTTGACAATAACGAGTGACCCTAAAGGGATAACTCACAAAAATATTTTGAGGTCTTCTACCTTCATGGCGATTTTTGTAGCAAACGGAGGCCGTTTGTGAAATCGCGTTTTCTCCACGCCTTGCCGCGTAGTCTTTACCGTCGCCTTCTCCACGGCTCTCTACAGCCACGCTGGCTCTGGTACCATGTCACGAGGAAGGAGATAAGGAAGAGAGCTCACACACACACTCTCACTCTCAAGGAGAAGCACACACACAGATTGAGGCAAGGAACAATGATCTTCTTCTTCTTCTTCTATTACATAAAAGGAATGTACAAGAATGACCTAAAAACAAGAATACAACTAGTGCAATATATAAGGACCAGTACATAAGGAAAAAACTAATGTCCGCGAATGAGTGAGTTGGCAAGAAACAAATGTGCTATCACTCTCGGTAGATAAATCTAATAAAGCTCAATGAAGTATCCCTGACATATACCGGCGTGACCACTATACATGTCAGAGAAACGAAAAACTAGTATGTGTCATCCTGGATCATCACATGTTGAGCTTGATATCTCAACAATGACTACATGAATCCATCATATAACATGATTCAAATGCACAAAGTAAAGAAAATAAATAAACTCACAATCAGTTTTAAGCAACTTGGTAGCTTTTACTAATCGTGTCTCTTGGAGATCTGATTCTCCATAGATCAGTAGTCGCCTCCCCTTGTGCTCAAACTTGATCACTTTACTTGGTCACTATTTAAGATGCACTATAAATAGAAACGTCAAACTTTCTTCTCAACTTTTCTTCCATTTGGAACTCACTTTCTTCCTTATAGACCTTGCATTGTTGTATAATCACTCCCTATTGGAGATAACCTTGCCTTGTCTAATAAACGCAAACCATGCCTTGCTATATAACCTTGTCACACTCTCTGCTAAGGACTTAGACTATAGCCTTGCGTTACTTACTCTTTCAAAACCTTGCCTTTCTATATATCTTGGCCACTCTTGAATATCTGATCCACAGACTTGCCTTGCTTGTTCGCTACAAACCTTGCCTTTCTGTGTATCTTGGCCATTCGAGAGTTCTTGGCCTACAGACTTGCCTTGCTTGCTTACTAAAGATGATTCTATCTAGGACCTCTTTCCTTCACTCTGGGTAAATAGATAGATGGAACTACCCGATCTACCCATATTAAACTGTTAGAGAATCAAGATATGATTCCTTTTATAGAACTAGTAACTTTTAAATCTATGTCTCAATATGACGAAATCTCCTTTTTGAATGCCGATCGCAACTACTGCTCAAACACAGAGATTCTTTTGAAAGTTCACCTCCCCACCGCCGAGCTTCCTTTGCGTGTCTTTTTCGAAGACATACCCTTTATCTTTCTCTACCATATGGAGTAAAATCCCATATCAATGCCATGTGGCAATCTCCTCATAAGACGAGGTGCACACCATGAAACTAATGTGACATTTCCTTTCCCTTAAAAGCATTTTCGTCGTCAAAAATATAAATGAAATGTCCGTAATGGTAGAAGAAAGTGCTCGGACTCCCCTAAACCCCATGTACTCTATGTACATGGTCATCTCTGTGTGTTGTTTCCCCATATCCATCCCCTTATGAAGTCTCATATGAGATAATCTCAAAGGTGGGAAACCGTCTGAGTGGTGCCTATTATCTCCCATGTACACTCCCGTTTTCAAACTATCACTCCCATGAAAAGTGACATCATCAAAATGACCTGAGTCCATATGATATATCCTCTATGGAGCAATAATATGAAAAGTAAGTGCAAAGTGCCAAGCTCATAAGCTTGACCATACTATAATGGAGATAATAAACCATAGAATCCTCTGAAGTGTAGAACAAAATCCCATAACAAGTGACTCCAAACCCATCTAAAACTAAATGATAGATTGCCATCATACCACTCTAGGTCTTTCCTACCTTGAGTGTAATCACAAGTAATAGTTTAGTCTAAACTACCTTGTGAACTATGCAAATCCATCATCTAGCTCATATATAAGAATTTCTTAGTAGTAAAATGTAATCTCTACATTTCACCAGCCAATAATTCTGTGGTTTGTCATTCTTAACCGTTGGACTTAGTTCTATTAGAAGAGCATCTATTGGCACTTATGCAAACTCTAAAATTTCTCTTCCTTGTAGTTTGCCATATGAATGCAGAAAGCATTCCCTTTGAGATTTAGATAATCCCTAAGTACCCATCCTCCTAACTGATGTTTACTCATCATACTCGTAATGTAACACCAACTAAGAGTTTGGTACCCTAATAGGTTAGATATATCCCTATCTCCTAGAAACCCTAAAAGAGAAGAGTCATAATCAACTCCCAATCTCACTAATGTCAAGAGCTAGATCATCTCATCTAGTCAACGACCATCACTGGAAATAATCATGACCAGTTCTCCCTAGAGTCACCACATGAGACTCAATCTAACCATCATGATTAACTGATCTCCCTCTTGTCTTTGATAGAAGAGTGCCACTTCTATCTAGACAATCCTAAAGTGAGAAAGTGAAACTCTCTCTCTCTCTATTAAATCTCTTCTAAGGAAAAGAGCTCTAGCAGTGGAACCTATTCCACTTTCCTTTTCCCTTTGAAAGAGATTCTTTTGAATCCAATTACTCTACTCATCCATAATTGAGAACATGCATATAAGTTCTCCATGTTTTTTCCTTCCAAAATAGTGGAGAAAGAAACTTCCATGTGAAGGAAAATTACACTAAAAGTAGAGGAAATGAATTCCTTCTTAAATATAAACTAAGAGATGTTTTCTAAACACCTCTTCTATCTAAAAGAAAATATGTTCTATTCTTCTCTATGAAGAAATCATATTTTCCTTTCCTTCTTTCTCTCTCAAAGAACATGAGCTAAAGTGAGACCACTGAGCTAAAGTGAGATCTCTCCTTGATCTGTAAGATAATTCCCACTTTCTCCTTTCCTTAAAAGAGAAACTTATGAATTTATTTGCTCCTCTCTTCCATGACTGATGCATAATCCCTCATTACAAACATTACTATAAATATGGAGAAGAAATCTCCCATAACTAATGAAGGTGTATGTAGTGAAGAGTGGAGAAAATAAATTCCTAATAAGGGTCAAAGCCCTCTGGTAAAATGGTCAGCAGTGATATGACAGGATACCATAAACACATGTGTATCCATACTAAAGAGCTATCTCTACCAACCATCCTCTATGCATGGATCTATACGATCCAATCAAATTGATGGAATTATCCCTCCTAAAAACCTAAAAATGAGTATGTGATACCAATGGTGATAAAATCACCCATCACATTCTCTACTGGAAGAATAGGTCTTCCCTAAACTATGAAGGATAACTGCCAATCCTAAGGAGATGTCTACTAAGAGATCTCCTCTGATCTAGTGAGACATGATGCCATGAATGATGAGTCCTTTTCTTCCTGGCCATAGAAGAAGAGTGCTCAAAGGGAAGCCGTTTCCACCATCCCATACCAGTGAAAACTTCTTCCAATTCACAGTGTTATACCTACACTAAACCGAATATATATTCCATATATATAGGTGGACTCTAATGAATCCAATATCCTAAAATCATGTAGGTGGACTCAAGTGAGTCTCATGTCCTCGAACTAGTTAGTTAGGTTCTAGTCAATAAGTGACAATGGATATCCCTTTTTGTTCCAAACCAACTTGTTCCTAGGTACTAAGACTAAGTCTAAGTATCTGTCTGTAGATCCCAATATACATATATATGTATTGGGTACCCCAACTATTTCTTAACTAAGGGATCTATGCTCTGAATCATCGAGCTAGTGCCATACCTCTGGCCTTCCTAACCATCACTCGAATCACATAGCACCCGTCGATGCTCTCTCATGAAACCCATCTCTGTGATCCCATCTATTTGGTTTCCTTAGTAGTGTAGCAGAAAATGCTTCACTACTTGGTCAAGTGATGTACATGAGTGAAACTAGTCACTCTTTGGGTATTCCGAATAATACCCCATAGTCTCCTAATCATACTGTAAAACTCTTATGAAGATAATTAAATCTTCACTTCTTTGGAGAGTATCAGATATGTATCTCCCGTGCCTATATGCAACTTCCTAAAACCTATAGGATTGCTTGTGCACAATACTAATGGTGAAGGTGTAGCTCCTTCCATTAGCAATCCTATGGTCTAAATCCATAAGGATTATGTGCAGGGATCCTGTTACTATTGAAGTTGCCTTATGTATACTACTATGATGGTCCTAAGTCCATCAAATACATGCTTATAAGCATGCCTAAAACTTATTGATGTTTGTAGAAAGGCATGTTACTATGCCATAACATTCTTACCTAAAGGCAAGTGTGTATATAACGCCATGCGATAGGAAGAATTTTGACAGTATTTCCCCAGGAATGGAATCCGAAAAAAAATTTAACCAATAGCTCACTGGTACACAGGCCACCCAACAACATAGGGCTTGACAGGCCCATGGCATGCACACCATAAACTCATATATGGACTCCATAACCTGCAAAAACATAAATGCAAATGCTAGCAACAATTCTCTTTGTTGCATAGCCATGTAGTTTTTGCAATCCTTTTTCCTGCAAACAATCAAAAAGTATACTTCTCGCCTATTGATCCATACTTTTAGAATTTAAACAATGATCAAAATTTTGATGTATGCAATCCAATCTATGCATGTACATTCAGAACATGCCATAACATAAATAAAATGCCTGAAAGCATAAAGCATATGTCCCTGAATGATTTTGTATTGGAGTTGCATGCATCCAGTTCTTCTCGATGAGCTTCGAGACCTCTACACCTTCCTCCTCAGGTCCTAACATATTCTTTGAAGTGTCTGAAAACATCGAATCACTTCCCAAAACATAAAGCATGGTTAGGTGATTACCAAAATAATGCATAACCTCAGAGAGTGGTATATGAAGATGCTTGGGCCTATTTTCACCTTTCCAAATCCTCCCTTAGTGCATGCTAATTCGCTCCCCAAAAGAGATCTAAATCAAGATTTTTTCTTTTATGCAAAAACTTAAATGGGAGCTCTTAGCAAGCTTCTAATCCACTCTAAATGTGGATTTCTCTTGGATTTTTTCTTCTCCATGGTAATTCATACACCATCTTCATGTACGTGTGCATTAATCCATGGGAAGCCTCATAAATGGTCTGTTTTCTTACTCCCAAAAGTGGAGTTTGGCAAAATTTAACATCTAAATTTTTTCCAAAAAGTGCGGGAAGGGGTTCTTTGAGGAAGTACAATTCCTCCGTAATGACTCGCCTAAGAAGTCCATACACCATACTCTCAGTATATATACTTTTCCCCATCCATCTGTAGCTATCGCACCTCTTTTTCCCTCTTCCAAAATGGGAATTTCTTAGATTTAGAAGCTGAATTTTTTTCTCAAACTGTGATGGAAGGGGGTTTTGTGGAGCTTCAAACTCCCATCATACTGAGGTATATTTTAGATTTCTTGATTGTATATGGAAGTAAATACACTGTACTATATGTGTGCATGGTTTTTTCCATAAATCCATGAAAAATCCTGCTTCATTTCCCCTTCCCGAAATGGCTACTTATCAAAAATAGCCTCTGAAATTTAAGTGATAATAATGAGAGTAGGCTATTTTTGAGGTGCTTAAAACTTGTTCTTTCTCACAATTTGAAAGAATCATTGACCCTAGATGAGAGTATATACTCCATAGTCTCCATGCACATAGAAATTAGAGTAACTATTAATGAACTAGATACTTAATTTATAAGCATCCTAAACTTGTAGGTGTTCTTAGAGTTCTCTTC
>CM035427.1:146371288-146383788 GCA_020310875.1 Ceratopteris richardii | reverse complement strand
GTATATGTATATGTATATATATATGTATATGTATATATATATGTATATGTATATGTATATGTATATGTCCAAGAATCCCCCAACAAAATTTGGCACGCACGGTGGGACATCAAGGAGATTTGAGCATAGGAGAAGCCATTTTGCAGTGTGGAGAAGCACTATTCAAGTGCCAACAGTACTACTTCATTGGGCTAAAAGGTACATATTCTTATCAATTGTCACATAATAAGAGGACTATGAACAACTCATGACCGCAACTCGGTCCCAAACATTGAGGGTCACCTGCAAGCAAACAAGAAGGAAGGCTGTTAGAAGATCATCTAGTCCAGTTTTATCAACTTCATCAGTAAGGAGCATGGCTGGCCAGGTAGACTTGGAAACCCTACTATCAAGATTAAATATAAAATTTCCTTCTTTCAGAGGCGTAGCTGAGGAAGATGCGGACGAGCATATTAGAAGGTTTTTAGCACTATGCAAAACTAGAGGCTTAATGGGAAGAGAGGATGCCTTTTTGATACTCTTCCCTGCTACATTAGAAGGATTAGCACATAAATGGTTCAACCACTTTGTTGAGAACCATTTTACAACTTGGCACTTAATGAAAGATGCATTCAAAAATCAATTTCAGCATGGAAATACTGCAGAGATCATCATAAGGGAATTAGAGAATTTGAGATTGGGTCCAGGTGAAAAGTTCCTAGAGTTTGTGACTAGGGCCAAGGCACTAATGGCTAAATTACTAGATCCACCACATGATTTTTTTGTTAAGAAATGGTTAGCTAAGCCACTTCTAGTGACCACCCAATGTAAAATCAAGGAATTAGTGTTGCGTACAGCCTCCATAGAGGAATTCATCAACACAGCTACATGACTGGAGCAGATAAGGCAATAGTATGGAGCAATTTCTCCTCAACTACCATATTCTACAGAAATGGAGGATCCAGTAATCCAGCTAAGGAAGGAGCTGGAGGGATTAAAAAGGAATAAGCCCCACAAAGAGGAGGAGAATGTTGTTACTCAGTTGAGGAGGGAGATTGAGGCATTAAAGCTCCAAAAGGAGGAGGAGGCCCAAGTAGAAGAATTGGCTCAGTTGCAACAGGAGTTGCAGGAACTCAAAGGGGGTGGCATCAAGAGTGGACTTTGGTGTACCATGTGCAGCAAGCAAGGTCATATAGTAAGTGAATGTCCTTTGTAAAGTGTGACTTGCCAATTATGCAGGAAAGCTGGTCATGAGGCCCAGGAATGCCAATCAAGAGGAAGGCCTGCAACAACATATTGGACACAAGGAGGACCCCTACCACCAGCAAATGTAATGGCGGTTGCACCCAATCAAGGTAACAATTACAACCCTAGGCAAAGGAATAACTTTGGAAATGGGCCTAGGAGGCCAATCATTTGTTTCAGATGTGGAGAATGTGGGCACTATCAAAGTAGGTGCACTCTACCAGAAAATGCCCCTCCTTGCAGAAACTGTCGGAGGCCAGAGACCACTATACAAATTGTTGTCCTAAGAATCAAGCCTCTTTCATCTGGGCCCCACATTCAAATGATTTCTGTGCACAAAGAAGAAATGTTAGATCAAGTCAATGAGCCATCACCATCTACCAGGGTGGTGTAGTTGGAAGAAATTGAATCTTTAACAGTGCAGACAAGAAACAAGGGAAAGGCTCAAGTAGATATAGTTCAAGAATCAAGAATTAATGGATTGAACAATTACAAAGAGACATCTGAAGGCAAGGCCACCACATGTGCAGATATAAGGCAAAAAGGAGATCTCATATGTACCAGTGATGTCATTGGGCATGCATTCAACAGGGCTCATGAGGAGTTTGATGAGTCCATTGGAGCCCATGCTCTTAAGGAATCAGAGGCTTCAAAACTACTCAAGTCCATGAAAAAGGAGGTTAGTATTTTTTATTTAATAAAGATGGATGGGAAATTCAGGTCAGAACTCTTGTAGATAATTGATGAGGCTTCCACTACAAGTTTGGTGGCAAAGACTTCTGTTATGCATAAAGGTAAAATTGTAGGGGAAGCACCCCTTACAGATTATAAGAGTCCTCGGCTGACAGTATCTATCAAAGGTCATGAGTTTCAAGGAGTTATTGTGGATGGTGGTTCTGCATTAACTTGATGCCTGAATATACAATGGAAAAGATTGGACTCCATCCTTCAAGGCCTGCAAATTTCACTGTTACTTTGGCAGATCAAAGCAAAGTGAGGCCCTTGGGAGTGATCCTAAAACTTCCACTAGAAGTACATGGTAATCTCTTCATTCTAGATTTTGTGGTTTTAAGATTGCCCCAGGTTGAAGGAGGATTTCCCCTCTTAATTGGAAGACCATGGCTGAGGCAAGCAAGTGTCATCCATGATTGGGGTAAAGACACTATGTGGGTACAAAAGAAAGGGCAAGAGCTGACACAGATCCATTTAGAGGAGGGCCCAAATAATCAAGGGAACACCAGCATGATGCAAACAATTGGCATTTGCGTGGAACCAGAAACAGAGGACCAACCCCAAATAGATTTCGGAAGAAGAGGATATTCTATATTGGCTCCAAGCTGGCAACTCTTACTCTTGTTTTAGAATTTTTCTTAATAATTCTTGCACAGCTGAAGGTTACGATGAAAATTAGGAGAAAGTTCAGGCTGATGGATTGGGAGAGCCCATCACAGACCATAGAAGGGGCAGGAAGACACCCCTCAAATACAATTTGGAGGAGGATGTAACAACAATAGAGAAGGAAGTTACTAAATCTAAAGACAAGGTAAAACATGCTAGTGAAGAATGTTCTTTCCCAATTCAAGAAATCCTTGCAGGATGGATGCAGGACAAGGAGGAATGCATTGAGATCCAAAATACCCCTGCTTATGAAACAATGCACGAAAAGCTAGTGGAAGACAACAAGGTTGGAGATGAGCACGAAGATACTATGGTAGAGAGAAACCCTGTCAAAGAAATACAATTAGGCACTCAGGACAATAATCATCCAGTTTTGGTGGCCACTTGGTTGTGGATCCACCCAGGGCTCCTTAAAAAGGTAAAATCCTTCTTCACCCACTATGCAGATGTTTTTGCTTGGCATTATAAAGACTTAGAAGGAGTGCCTACCAATTATGGAAAGCACAGAATCCCTCTGATTGATGGAGCCAAACCAATAAGAGGAAAGAGTTATAGACTTAATTGAAAATATGTTGAAGTTGTTTATGTGGAAATACAGAAGATGGAGGATGTAGGAATCATCATTCCTGTGGAACACTCAGAGTGGCTCTCACCTATGGTTATAGTACCAAAGAAGAATACCAACAAAATCAGAATTTGTGTTGACTTTAGAGCACTCAACAAGGTGACCATTCCAGATGGATTCCCAATGCCATTTGCAGAGCAGGTCATTGAAGAAGTGGCTGGACATGCATTATATAGCTTTATGGATGGCTTTAGTGGCTATAATCAAATATCCATACACCTAGAGGATCGTGAAAAGACTACTTTTATCACACCTTGGGGAACCTATGTGTATGTAAAAATGCCATTTGGACTCAAAAATGCTCCAGCCACCTTTAACAGAACTGTCAACCTCATTTTTGGATCTTTATTGCTGGAAACACTTAGAATTTTCATGGATGAATTTTCTTCATTTTCAGGTTCTCACAATGAGACCCCTTTAGATTGCTTGGACCATCACTTGCGACAGCTACAGAATGTTTTTAAGAGATGTAGGGAGACTAAGCTAAAGCTCAACCCAAACAAATGTCATTTCCTTGTGAGAGAAGGAACTCTCTTGGGACATGTGGTGTCGGCTAAAGGTATGGCCCCAGATCCTGATAAAATTATTTCTATATTAAAGTTTCCTAAACCTAAATCTCCTAAAGAGATTTAGAGTTTCTTGGGGCATTTGGGATACCACAGAAGGTTTATAAAAATGTATGTAGAGATAACCAGGCCACTGGCTAGACTTACCGGTAAAGAAGTGCCCTTTAAATAGGAAGAGGAAGAAGAGAAGGCTTATCAGACATTAAGGTCCAAATTGGTGGCTGCACCAATTCTTATCACCCCAGATTGGTCAAAAATTTTTCATGTGCATGTAGATGCCAGTGCATATGCAGTGGGTGCAGTATTGGCTCAACATAGTGAAGAATTCAAACTTGACAGGCCTATTCAGTATGCTAGTAGAATTTTGACTAAAGCTGAAAAGAAATATAGCACAACAGACAGGGAAGCTCTAGCAATGGTTTTCGCAGTACAAAAAAATCTTCATTATTTGTTAGGTGTAAAGTTTGTCATCATCACTGATCATCAACCACTCAGGTATTTATTGAACAAACCACAAGCAACTGGGAGGATATGGAGGTGGCTACTTTTGTTCCACGAGTTTGATTTTTTTGTAGTCCATAGACTAGGTACAGAAAATGTCATGGTGGATCGCTTATCTAGGATCAATATAATGGATCAAACCATTGGAGTCAATGATGATTTTCCAGATGCTAATATGTTCGCTATACAAGCTCAAGGTTGGTATTATGATATCAAGAATTTCATTAAAATTGGATTGTATCCAGAGAAGGCTGGTACTGTGCAAAGAAAGAGACTACTAATCAAGAGTAGACTTTATACCTTCATTGAAGATAAATTATATACATAGGTGTAGCTCAAGCGTAAGCATCACCTCCTTTACTTGTCAATCCGCGGAGACGTGAGGACCGGTATGAAGACCACGAGCAAGTGAAGGCACAAGTGCGTGAGTGAAAGCACACAAACATGCACACACATACACACACACGCGCACAAGGCAAGATCAAAGAGAGGAACAATGGAAGGATTTTGATTACAAAAAGAAATCTATTACAAAACTGAAATCTACAAGAAGCTGACCTCAAAAATGAGCTCTCTAGCTTTTTTTATAGTTTTTGGACTAGTTTTGGCCTTGTCCAGACCTAGTGTCCGGCCTAGTTAAAAATTAGGTTCTAGGGATTATTTGAAGACTCAAACGAAGTCTAAAAATTATGAAAATTGGTACGATGGTACTTCTAATGCTCCTCAAGCTCGAGGACTCCTCGGCTTGCACAAAATGGAGCTACAAAAATAGAAAATGGTATTTACAATGGTTTTAGTGATGGAAATCACTAGTTTTGTAGGGGATTCTTCTGAAGAGTTGACATGTACTTCATGGAGCTCCCTACTTGCTCCTTCTTCTTGTGTGTGTCCACCTTTCTGATGTGCTTTCATGCTTGTGCTTGACCTTGAGTTCCAACACTCCCCTCCCTCTCGAGTCTGTCGTCCCTGACAGACCCTTGTTGTAGTGGTTGTTCCATGTAGTGCTTTGAGAGGTAGTAGCCATTCTGTATGAACGAGAGCCGTCTATCTTCCAAATTTGGTAGTGTTGGTTGTCCGGTTCTTCATGTGTCACTGCAAGCCTTTACAAGTCGTAGTCTCTTGGTATGTGCTTCTTTCATGAATTGCAGCATGAATGCGTCGTTGTGAGCTCTCAAAAATCGCGAGTTGCTCAAAAGAGGTTGTCAAGATGGAGTTAGAGCAACTACTAGCTTCGGATTGCTTCCTAGGTATGGATGTTGTTCCCATGACGTCCGCAAGCTCTTCCAAAGATGATGTTGAGAGCAGTCATGCCAACTACTCATAACCCATAATGAATGATGGGTAAGTGTGTTCGTGCCTGGGTTGAAAAAAGTATGTGCCTTGTGCACGGCCTTGTAATGTAGCCCTACGCATGCTTACTTGGAAAATGCATTGGAAGAAGTATGGTGCAAAAATTGCAGTTCTTGAGCTAAGTGCTCAAGGGTATGCTGACGAAGAGGTTTCCTAAACTATCATGGTTATGATGTTTCCAGAGTAAAGATACTTACCATGGAGAAGGTTGATGGATGTTTTGTCTCTTCGTGTTGTACGCTCGGCCTTTGGGATGGAACCTTGTTGATGAATGTCCATGTTGATTGCCCACTGATGAGATCTTTTGAGTGGTGAATCCCCTTTCCTCTTTTCAAAGCAACATTTGTCACTAACAATGTGCATTTCTGAGCTTGGGCTCATGCACGTTCACTTCCCTATATTGACACTCAGAGGAATATTGGACACGTGCCGGTTTCTAAGAGATTACCATGCTGATTGACATAGACCATTCACCAGTGCAACTGTTCCATACTGGTTCAGGAAATATTGAGAATTGAATTGCTTTATATTCTTTGGCAAGCAACATCGGGTAACTACACCAAGCTGAGTTTCACATATTCTCTTTAGCTCACCATATGCAGGAGTCTTCTCCTCCAAAACTACCTTTTGCAGATATCTCCTTGGCTTCTCTGGTACATACAGTAGTTAAGCATCACTCAAGTTGTGGACCTTCAAGCTCTTCACTCCCACCATAGTAAGAGGAAACCATAGTTGTGGATGCCCTACTCCTGCTAAGTTCTTGACATTTATGAGATAAGGCAGCAATTAAATCATCTGCTAGCCAAGACACACTTCTATCCAAACTGATAAATGCCCAGTAATTGATGGTTCAATCTTCAACTAAGCATGACTCATTCATGTTCCATGAGCGAAACCTGGGAACAAGTTCTTCCCCGTTTTTTTTTTTTTTTTTTTTTTTTTTTTTTGTGGGAAAAATTATCACAAAACAAGAACACAAAAGTTAGTATCAGTAGAAAAAATTTTGACATATGTCAATGTGCTCTTGTGCTTGGGATTCTCAAGTGTGTCTATGCACGACCGTGTAATGTGGCCCTATAATGATGCATACTTGGGAAATGCATGACCTGAATGGTGCATAAGACAGGGTTGTGCAAAGGGCACATGGTTGTCGCTCGTTGAGGTTTTCAATGTTATTTGCAGATCTTGATGCCATCTTTGTTGGAGGTATCCATTGTATCTCGAGAGGACAACTGATCATTCCTCCTTATCGGGATCCATTTGAGAACAGTCTGCAACTGGGTAGAGATCACCTTTGGCCACTTCGTGTTTGAATTATCTCCTGAGGGTTTGATCCATCGTGGCTGGCTCTTTATTTTGGTGGATGCTATCGGTACTTTTGTCTTCCAAACCCTTATCCTTGCAGAAGAGGTTCTTTGATCTGTATTGGAGCTCTGTGCTTGATTCAGTTCTTTACCTCGCCTTGGTGTCTTTGTTGTGCAGGTTGGTGCCTTGATGTCCCTCCTTGGATTTTTTCTGAGCTTAGGCTTGATTGTTTGGGATCCTTTGATTGGAAGTGGTCTTTCTTGAGGATAAGTCGTGGTAGGCCTAGACCATAGATTTTGAAGTCTAGTGTGAGGGGACTGATTTTGTGCCAGGGCTTTCTTTGGTACCCATATCATAGTGCGATTGGGTTGGGCTCTAAGTAATTTCTTGGCCACCCAAATTTGCTTGACATTACCAAGAAAAGGTGATTTCTGTTTCTTGATGTAAGGGTCTTTTGGGCCTTCTATGTGAGTTTTTTGACAAAACTCATCTTTACATGGGGAATGCAACAAAGGTTGGTTTTCTATACATTCATCAGGCTTATGCAAGGGGTCAACGGGTAGTGTTGTTGGAGATTGATCTAGAGATTCATCAATACATTTGTCCGTATTACACATTGAATCTCTAGATGTACAAATGGGTGATGCATTGCCATGATTGACCATCAATTTGACATTATTCTCCACACCAATGATACCTGGTATTTCTTGATCATCTTCTTCATGATCATATGAGTGTAGATCATCCCTGCTTATGATTTCATGAGGGGAATCCAAACTTACAGGAAGAGAGGATCCTTTCACATCCCCCAAACACTTGGAGTCCTCCATTTCTCCATTCTCTAAGGTTTCCTGTGATTTACTCAAAGAAGGATTAGATTCAAAAACATGAGTAGAAAGAAAAATTTTTTCATGAAAAGCACGCTCTGTGAAAAGATGATTTTGCCCCCAGTTATCATAAGGTGGATAGTCATTAGGATTTTCCATAGACATATATGTAGAAGCATGGATGATAGGTGGAGAAGGCACCTCAAATTCTTGATGATTTTGTTTAATGAACCTTTGGGTGCCAATGATCAAGCCTTCATCAATACAATCCATGACAAAGAATGTTTCCGAAAATTGCATATCACCCACCATAACAGGCAACACAACTTGACCCATGCATTCATAATGTTCATCATCCATGAGGATAGAAGAATGAGTTGTTGGTTGTATGTTCTCAAAAATAATGGTCAAGAAGTCAATATGAATCAAATTCCACTCACAATGAGGATTGATATATGCACTCAACCTTCTACAGTCATATCCTATTCTTATATCCACCAAAGTATTGTGATATTCTCTTGTTGCAAATATGGATCCGACCCCCCTAGACATTTCCTCACTGCTTGCAATTTTTCTCTAGATGTTTCACCTTTATGTGATATTATCTCATGTATTTCATGTTTATCCCCCTCCTTTTTTTCGATCTTAGCCCCTTTTCTTCTATCTTTTGCTTTTTTCTTTCCCATGACACAATTTTCTCCCCCTTTGTATTGCTCAAAAATCCTTGGGAGCCCCCCTGGTTTCCTAGTCCCACTTGAGGGTCAACTTCAAATTATCCTATCTCAAAATCAATGCATTATTCTTGAAAAAAACAGTTGAGATCGTGTAGGATTTGAAACGAGCTTTCCAACAAGCTATAGAGCTCAAAAAATGGACTTTGGATGAGAAAGTTATGTCAAATCAGGCTCCTGGGGGTCAAAACAGGCAAACAGGACCTTTTGAAAAAATCGCGATTTTGTACCTTCAGAATCGTGTTCACAAAATCGTGTTTTTCACAAAATCGTGTTTTGAAAATCGCGATTTTGAGTAGAAAATCGTGTTGTGAAAATCGCGATTTTGATCACAAAATCGTGTTTCTGAAAATCGTGTTTTTTGACAAGAAAATCGCGATGTTGATCACAAAATCGTGTTTCTGAAAATCGCGATGTTCAGCAGAAAATCGTGATTTGAAAATCGCGATTTTGAGCACAGAATCGTGTTTTAGAGAATCGTGTTTTTGGCATGAAAATCGCGATTTTGAGTAGAAAATCGTGTTGTGAAAATCGCGATGTTGATCAAAAAATCGTGTTTATGGAAATCGCGATGTTGATCACAAAATCGTGTTTCAGAGAATCGCGATGTTGATCACAAAATCGTGTTTCAGAGAATCGCGATGTTGATCACAAAATCGTGTTTCTGAAAATCGTGTTTTCTCAGAATCGTGTTTTTGACATGAAAATTGCGATGTTGAGCACAAAATCGTGTTTTTGAAAATCGCGATTTTAAGCAAAAATTCGTGTTTTCACAGAATCGCCTTTTTCACAAAATCGTGTTTTAGCTGAAAATCGTGATTGGTGAGAATCGCGATTTTGAGCAGAAAGTCGTGTTTTTCACAAAATCGTGTTTTTTTCTGAAAATCGTGATTGGTGAGAATCGCGATTTTGAGCAGAAAGTCGTGTTTTTCACAAAATCGTGTTTTTTGCTGAAAATCGTGATTGGTGAGAATCGCGATTTTGAGCAGAAAGTCGTGTTTTTCACAAAATCGTGTTTTTGCTGAAAATCGTGATTGGTGAAAATCGCGATTTTGAGCAGAGAATCGTGTTTTCTTGAGAAAAAACACAGAATCGCGATTCTTTTCAACCAACTTTTAGGCGGGAAAACTGAAAATCGTGATTTTTCAAAAAATTTTGAATTTTCACAGAATCGCGATTTTCATCACAGAATTGCGTTTTTTGGCGGGAAATTCAAATTTCTGAGCGCCGGCTATGGCGAGCTCCGTATGAGCAGAAAATCATGAAAAAAATACAGCGCTTGCTCTCCCTTGCACCTCCTAACTCCTTCCCACACAATAATGCATGAAAAATGGTATGAAGATGGTGAAAATGCACTAAAAAACAAGAATTTTCTATGAAGAAGAAGATAGAAGAAGGTGGAGATGATGATGATGATGAAGATGAAGAGGAAAAAACAGAAAATGAACTGAAATGACAGTTTTTTTACCTTCCAACGTCGCAAATCTACGATCTTACCATCACAACGCTCGTCCTCGAAGCTCTCTCCCCGGCAACGGCGCCAAAATTTGGTGTAGCTCAAGCGTAAGCATCACCTCCTTTACTTGTCAATCCGCGGAGACGTGAGGACCGGTATGAAGACCACGAGCAAGTGAAGGCACAAGTGCGTGAGTGAAAGCACACAAACATGCACACACATACACACACACGCGCACAAGGCAAGATCAAAGAGAGGAACAATGGAAGGATTTTGATTACAAAAAGAAATCTATTACAAAACTGAAATCTACAAGAAGCTGACCTCAAAAATGAGCTCTCTAGCTCTTTTTATAGTTTTTGGACTAGTTTTGGCCTTGTCCAGACCTAGTGTCCGGCCTAGTTAAAAATTAGGTTCTAGGGCTTATTTGAAGACTCAAACGAAGTCTAAAAATTATGAAAATTGGTACGATGGTACTTCTAATGCTCCTCAAGCTCGAGGACTCCTCGGCTTGCACAAAATGGAGCTACAAAAATAGAAAATGGTATTTACAATGGTTTTAGTGATGGAAATCACTAGTTTTGTAGGGGATTCTTCTGAAGAGTTGACATGTACTTCATGGAGCTCCCTACTTGCTCCTTCTTCTTGTGTGTGTCCACCTTTCTGATGTGCTTTCATGCTTGTGCTTGACCTTGAGTTCCAACAATAGGGAAAGGATGACAGGTTTAGGAAGTGCTTGGAAGAAGAAGAAGTGACGGAAGTCCTTCAATCTGCACATGAAGAAACAGGTGGTGGGCACCTTCCAGGGCATTATGAGTCAAAGGATCCTTGATGCTGGTTTATGGTGGCCTATATTATTCAAAGATGTTGATAAATGGGGAAAAGCATGTGATGTTTGCCAGAGGTGTGGACCTAAGCCCACCAAGCAGAGGCACAACCCATTGATTATTTCCACTTCTTGGCAACCATTTGAGAAGTGGGGGTTAGATTTTGTAGGGACTATCTACCCTCCGTTGATTCCAAAAAGAGAGAAGTATTTATTGATAGCCACAGACTATGCGACAAAATGGGCTGAAGCTATTGCCTCCCCTGACTGCACTGCCCAAATTGTTGCTGATTTTATTTACAATAGCATCATTTGCAGGTTTGGATGTCCACTTGAAATTTGTACAGACCAAGGTACTCATTTTGTGAATAAGGTCCTCGAGGCTACATAGGACCTCTTGTGCCTACTATCCAAGAGCTAATGGGCAGGCTGAATCAACTAATAAGGTATTAATTGCAATGTTAAGGAAAGAATGTATGTTACAACCCACTTCCTGGGGCATTGTTTATCAAGGTACACTATGGGCATACAGGTTAGCTTACAAAGAGGCTACTGGCTACTCTCCATCCCAACTCGTTTATGGGATATTGCCTATTGAACCCTTTGAATTTTTACATGGATCACCAAAAGTAGCATTCATGCAGGGAAAGAAAGATTGTAATATCTCTCAGAGGCTTGGAGCACTGCACAATTGATAGAGACTCAGATGACGAGGAAGGAGGCAAATGATCGAAATTTGTGGAACAACAACATACAACCAGGCATGTTAGTTCTCCTCCATAGACCCCAAATCCAAACACAAGTCATAGGAAAATGGCTTCCACATTGGGAAGGACCTTATCGAGTTAAAACAATGTTGAACTGGGGTCTTGTGGAGTTAGAGATGCTAAAAGGAGAAGCCTTGCCACTGGTCAACATATCAAGGCTCAAGGCCTATCATCAACACACTTGAAGAAGTATGGATCACTTGGAACTGCAAAATCTGTCCAGGTTGTACATAGCCCTCTCATTTCATTTTGCTCAAGTTTTAGTAGTTTTTATCCTTTTTCTTGCTTGTTCTTTACGTTCTTAGAGCAACCCTTTCATAGTCCTTGACATAAGTACATTGTTTGGAATTTTTCTGGGAATTTTTCAAGCATTTTTAGAATTTTTCCAGTATTTTTTCATCATTTCAAATGTCATTTTCTTACCAAATTGGAGGAATAAAGGAAGCTCTTTGTGGTTTTGAGGGAGGAAATTGGTATACACCTATAGGATATTTCCTGAGAAATTTTTCAGAATTTTTTTTGGATTTTTTGGTTTTTGGATTTTTTTTTTTTTGTAATTTTCTTTAATTTTGGGTATCTTCAAAAAAAAAAGGCCCCCAAGAGAATTTTTTTCGAAAAAAACTCGGAATTTTTCCCCAAAAATCTCTCTCTCTCTCTCTCTCTCTCTCTCTCTCTCTCTCTCTCTCTCTCTCTCTCTCTCTCTCTCTCTCACCCCCTTGCCCCCCCATATAAACCCCCCACCACCTCTTCCATTTCCCCCACGCGTTTGGATCAATTTTCAGCATTCGATTGCGACCCACGTCTTGCTCTGCATCCATGGCTTCTTCAGCACCCCAGCAGGATTCATCCATGGCCACCGAGGCATACTTGGAGCTTACACCTTTGGCTTTGGACTTAGGCATTTCTTCAACAATCCCCTTTTTC
>CM035427.1:146363788-146366288 GCA_020310875.1 Ceratopteris richardii | reverse complement strand
CCTACTTCAAACCATGCAAAGCTCTCTTGAGCTTACATACATAATCTGGATACCTTTCATTTCTAAATCCTTGTGGTTGCTCCATGAAAACATCATCTAAAATATAACCATTTAGAAAAGCATTCTTCACATCTAGTTGAAATAATTTCCAACCTTTGCATGCAGCAATAGCTATGAGTGTCCTGATGGTTGTCATCTTTGCCACAGGACTATAGGTCTCATCATAATCTATACCATATGTCTGAGCAAACCCTTTCACAACAAGTCTAGCTTTATACCTAGACACACTTCCATCTGCAAACCTCTTTGTCTTGTAGATTCATTTGTATCCAATGATCTTCTGACTATTTGGTTTAGGAACCAAATCCATGTCTGATTCTCCATCAATGCATCATACTCTTCCTGCATAGCTTTCTCCCAATTTTCCTTACCTTTTGCCTCTTCATATGTAGAAGGGTCTTCATCTGCCTTTACCATATAATCATAATCTTTGGTAGCCAAAAAAGAAGTGTCATAGCTATACCTTGTAGGTTGCCATTTGTGTCTTGATGACCTTCTGAGTTCTCCACTTCTTGAGGTTTCTGGTTCATCACATTCTGGATCAAATCTTGGCACTTCTTCAACTTCAACCTGTACTTCATTGTTCTCCTCTTCATCAAATATCTGAACCTTTGATTTACCTTTCTTTTGATTCACAATTTCTTCATCACCTGCATAAATATTGATTGGACATGCATACCAAGTACCTCGCTCATCAAATGTAACATCCTTTGACACAAGGAATTGTTTTGTGGATGGACTCCACAACCTATATCCCATCTCCTTATCATCATATCCAATGAACGCATATTTTTCAGCTTTAGGTTCCAATTTATGCCTCAACTGAGATGGCACATATGCATATGCCAAACATCTAAATACTTTGCAATGATCTAGAGTAGGTCTCTTACCCCACCATGCCTCATATGGTGTCATACCCTGCAAAGCTTTACATGGTAATCTATTGACCAAATATGTGGCTGTGTTTACAGCCTCAGCCCACAAATAATTTGGGTAATTTTTCTCCTTTCATCATGGATCTTGCAAACTCAACAAGAGTTTTATTCCTTCTTTTTTCTACACCATTTTGTTGAGGAGAGTACCTGCAAGTAATTTCCCTTTTTATACCTGCATTCCACAAGTAATCATTGAACTCATTAGAGAAATACTCTCCCCCTCCATCTGACCTTAGTCTCTTCAACTTTTGGCCTGTAATTCTCTCTACATATACATGATAATGTTTGAATGTATTGAATACCTCCGACTTATCTTTGATCACATAGATAGTGATCCATCTGGTAGCATCATCAACATAAATCACATAATACCTTGAACCATTGATACTGAAATCCTTTGATGGTCCCCATACATCTGTGTGTACCAACTCAAGCTTCTCTGAATACATAAAACCATGCTTGGAATAAGATTGCTTATGAGCTTTACCTAATTGACATGCCTCACATATGTATGTCATATGTTGACCTGCAACATTAGGCAATCCAAGCACTGAACCATTATTACCCATATCTTTAATACCTCTTTCATTAAAATGTCCAAGCCTTTTGTGTCAAAGATCTAACTCTGAGATCTTATGTCCTCCATAGGTATACAAGGCATGACCAATGTCACCTTGAATCTTCAATGTGAAGAGTCTTCCTTCTTTCTTCCCTGAAACAATTTTTTTATACCCATTGCTAGGGTCTTCCACAAAAACTCCTTCATTAGTGAACCTAACTTCATAACCTTTTTCAACAATTTGTCCTACACTTATCAGATTCTTTGGAATTGTAGGAACATACAAAACCTTACTCAAGAGAGTACTTCCATCCTTAGCCTTCACTGATCCAATTGACTTCACATTATGCTTTGTATTGTCACCTATTTGAATTACATGATTAGTTACCTTATTCTCCAAATTAGTCATCAAAGCTATGTTGACACTCAGATGATTGCTACACCCTGAGTCAATGTAGAAGACTCTTTGATCTTCACTTTGCCTTTCACAAGTTGCATTCATTATCAATGTTGAATCCTCCTTCTGATCTGAAGCATAATTGTAGTAGGTATTGTTGTATTGTTGACTTTGGAATCCTCTACCTGCATTTCTTCCAAAGTAGCCTCTACTACCTCTACCTCTGAAATTACCTCTTTGATTTTTGTCACTTCTTCCTCTTCAATTAAAATTCTGATTATATCGACCATTATTCTGAGTATTATGCCAACAATCATTAGCTAAATGATTTGTCTTACCACAAATCCAACAAGCTTTAACATTATCTTTGTTATTTCTGCCTCTTCCTCTATGTTTGCCACCTCCTCTTCCTCTTAGGAAGTTAGCTTGGCTAGTTGTACCTTCATCTTCATTTGCTTGTTGCTTCCCTTTGCTATTGTTCTTATTATCCTTTGAATACATTGCTTGACCTGCACTTTTATCACTTTCGCCTTTGACATCCTACTCAAA
>CM035427.1:146258788-146358788 GCA_020310875.1 Ceratopteris richardii | reverse complement strand
AAGTGAAACTCTCTCCATGTCTCTCTCTGTAAAATCTCCTCTAAGGAAAAGAGCTCTGGTAGTGGAATCTATTCCACTTTCCCTTTCCCGTTGAAAGAGACTCCTTTGAATCCATTTGCTCTACTCATCCATAACTGAGAACACATATACAAGCTCTCCATACTTTTTCCTCCTAAAATAATGGAGAATTATACTCCCATGTGAAGGAAAATTACATTGAAAAGTAGAGGAAATGTATTCCTTCTCTGAAATATAGACTAAGAGATGTCTCCCAAACACCTCTTCTCTCTAAAGGAAAACATACTCTATTCTTCTCCTATGAAGAAATCATGTTTTCCTTTCCTTCTTTCTCTCTCAAAGAATAGGAGCTAAAGTGAGACCAGTGAACTAAAGTGAGATCTCTCATGGATCTCTGAGCTGATTCCCACTTTCTCCTTTCCTTAAAAGAGAAACTTATGAATTCATTTGCTCCTCTCTTCCATACTAATGCATAATCCCTCATTACATACATTCCTATAAAGATGGAGAATAGATCTCCCCTAACTAATGAAGGTGTATGTAGTGAAGAGTGGAGAAAATAAATTCCTAATAAGGGTCAAAGCCCTCTACTAAAATGGTCAGCAATGATATGACATGATACCATAAACACATGTGTATCCATACTAAAAAGCTATCTCTGCCAACCGTCCTCTGTGGATGGATCTATACGATCCCATGGAACTCATGGAACTATCCTTCCTAAAAACTTATAATGAGTATGTGATACCAGTGGTGATAAAATCACCTATCACATTCTCTACTGGAAGAATAAATCTTCCCTAAACTATGAAGGATAACTCCCAATCCTAAGGAGATGTCTACTAAGAGCTCTCCTCTGATCTAGTGAGACATGACGCCATGAATGATGAGTCCTTTTATTCTTGGCCATAGAAGAAGAGTGCTCAAAGGGAAGTCGTTTCCACCATCCCATACCAATGGAACCTTCTTCCAATTCACAGTGTCATACCTACAATAAACCGAATATATATTTCATATATATGTGATGGAATATATAAGTGGACTCCAATGAATCCCATATCATAAACTCATATCAGTGGACTCAAATGAGTCCCATATCCTTGAACTAGTATAGTTTGGTTCTAGTCAACAAGTGACAATGGATATCCCTTTCTATTCCAAACTAACTTGTTCCTAAGTACCAAGATTGAGTCTGAGTACCTCTCTGTAGATCCCAACATACGTATATGTATTGGGTACCCCAACTACTCTTAACTAAGGGATCTATGCTCTGAGTCATAGAGCTAGTGCCATGCATGTGGCCTTCTTAACCATCACTCGAATCACATAAGCACCCGTCGATGTTGTCTCATGAAACCCATCTCCATGATCCCATCTATTTGGTTTCCTTAGTATTGTAGCAAAAATGCTTCACTACTTGCTCAAGTGAGGTATATCAGTGAAACTAATCACTGTTTGGGTATTCCTAATAATACCCCATAGTCTCCTAATCATACTGTGAGACTCTTGTGAAGATAAGTGAATCTTCACTAGCTTGGAGATTATCATAAATGCATCTCCCGTGCCTGTATGCAACTTCCTATAACCTATAGGATTGCTTGTGCACATTAGTAATGGTGAAGGTGTAGCTCCTTCCCTTAGCAATCCTATGGTCTAAATCCATAAGGATTATGTGTAGGGATCCTGTTACTATTGAACTTGCCTTACGTACTACTATGATGGTCCTAAGTCCACCAAATACATGCTTACAAGCATGCCTACATCTTATTGATGTTTGTAGAAAGGCATGTTATTATGCCATAACATTATTACCTAAAGGCAAGTGCGTATATAATGCCATCAGAGGGGAAAATTTTCGACAGCATTTCCCCAGGAAATGGAATCGCAAAAAAAATATAACCAATAGCTCAGTGGCACATAGGCCACCCAATAACATAGGGCTTGACAGGCCCATGGCATGCACGCCATAAACTCATATATGAATTCCATAACCTACAAAAACATAAGAGCACTTGCTAGCAACAATTCCCTGTGTTGCATAGCCATATAGTTTTTGCAATCCTCTGTCCTGCAAACAATCAAAAAGTGTACTTCTCGCCTATTGATCCATACTTTTAGAATTTAAACAATGATCAACATTTGATGTATGTAATCCAATCTATGCATGTACATTTAGAACATGCCATAACATAAATAAAATGCCTGAAAGCATAAAGCATACGTCCCTGAATAATTTGATATTGGAGTTGCATGCATCCAGTTCTTTCTCAATGAGCTTCGAGACCTCTGCACCTTCCTCCTCAGGTCCTAACATAAACTTTCAAGTGTTCGAAAACATCGGAGCACTCCCCAAAACATAAAGCATGCTCAAATGATTACTAAAATAATGCAAAATTAGTAAAAAAATGCATTAGTAATCCTTCTTTAGACCTGCAAAAACCACTTTAGGACCTGAAAATGTTCATAAACTGAAATATATAACATGTGCAAAGAGCTCGAAGTGAAATTACTCAAATCGCCTTCCCGGTTTGAAAGATATGGCTCCCGGAAGGTAGTTGCCAAAAACTGTTCAGACTTTGCAAAGCTGTACAGACCTGAAAAATAATTATTTTCCAAAATTTTCTAAATAAACTGAAAATAGACCTTGTGCTCTTCAAAACGAGCCATAGCACATCCAATTTGGAGTTTTCTAGCCCAAGATATGACCATTCCAAGTAGGACATGCCAAACTAGTGGACTGTTGGAGGGGCTGGAAAAAGTGTAAAAATGTGATTTTTGAGGTGCCAAAAAGCATTCTTCCATCAAGCAAATGCTAAAATTCTCTCCATAACCTCAGAGAGTGGTATATGAAGATGCTTGGGCCTATTTTCACCTTTCTCAATCCTCCCTTCGTGCATGCTAATTCGCTCCCCAAAAGAGGCCTAAATAAGATTTTTACTTTCATGTAAAAACTTAAATGGGAGCTCTTAGCAAGCTTCTAATCCACTCTAAATGTGGATTTCTCTTGGATTTTATAGAATAATCCATGGAAAGCCTCTTAAATGATCTTTATTCTTAATCCCAAAAGTGGAGTTGGGCAAAAGTTAAGATCTAAAATTTTTCCAAAAAGTACGGGAAGGGGGTTTTTGAGGAAGTAAAATTCCTCTTTCACTTATCCTTTTAATCAACATAATGATTCACCTATGAAGTCCATGCATCATACTCTCAGTATATGTACTTTGTCCCATCCATCCATAAATATTGCACCTCTTTTTCCCTCTTCCAAAATGGGAATTTCTTAGATTCAGGTGCTGAAGTTTTTTCTCAAACTGTGATGGAAGGGGGTTTTGTGGAGCTTAAAACTCCCATCATACTGAGGAATATTTTGGATTTCTTGATTGCATATAAAATTCAATACCCTAGACTATAAGCGTGCATGGTTTTTTTCATAAATCCATGAAAAATACCTCCTCTTATCCAAAATTTATCCAAAATAGCTCCTGAAATTTATGTAAAGATCATAACAAAATAGGCTACTTTGGAGGTACTAAAGCTTACCCTTTGTTGTTTTTTGAGGGAATCCTTGAATCTAGGTGAGAGTACATATCTCATACTCTCCATACATGTGATTTCCCTCCAAGAGCTTAGCTCATTGGCTCTTCATTACCCTTCTCGAAAATAAGGATTTTATAGAAATTAAAAAAAACACTCAAACCTTGAAATGAGGCCATAACTTCTTTGTCTTCAATTCCATCAAGGACATAAGTGACATCAAATGTAACAAACCCATAAGGGTAGGCTAGCCTTCTGATGAGTGTTTCCAACTCCTTTACTTGAGGATGGAAGGAGGAGAAGCTGCCCCCTTTGGGCACCATCGCGATAGCGTTTGAGTCTTGAAATTGAGGAGTCTTCTCCTGATGTGAACTCCCACTAAAGCTTGATCATGCATGGTGCTCTAACAGCTCTTGTCGCCTGCTCCGAGGCTAGTGTGAAGCTCGTTCTGATGCTTATGTATATGTATATGCTTATGTATATGTATATGTATATGTATATGTATATGTATATGTATATGTATATGTATATGTATATGTATATGTATATGTATATGTATATGTCTATGTATATGCTTATGTATATGTATATGTATATGTATATGTATATGCATATGTATATGTATATGCATATGTATATGTATATGTATATGTATATGTATATGTATATGTATATGTATATGTATATGTATATGTATATGTATATGTATATGTATATGTATATGTATATGTATATGTATATGTATATGTATATGTATATGTATATGTATATGTATATGTATATGTATATGTATATGTATATGTACATGTATATGTACATGTATATGTATATGCATATGTATATGTACATGTGTATGTGTATGTATATGTATATGTATATGTATATGTATATGTATATGTATATGTATATGTATATGTATATGTATATGTATATGTAGATGCATATGTATATGTATATACATATATACATATACAAATGCACGTATACGTATACGTATATGTATATGTATACATATACATATACGTATACATATATGTATATGTATATGTATATGTGCATGTATGTGTATATGTATATGTATATGTATATGTATATGTATATGTATATGTATATGTATATGTATATGTATATGTATATGTATATGTATATGTATATGTATATGTATATGTATATGTATATGTATATGTATATGTATATGTATATGTATATGTATATGTATATGTATATGTATATGTATATGTATATGTATATGTATATGTATATGTATATGTATATGTATATGTATATGTATATGTATATGTATATGTATATGTACATGTATATGTACATGTATATGTACATGTATATGTATATGTACATGTATATGTATATGTATATGTATATGTATATGTATATGTATATGTATATGTATATGTATATGTATATGTATATGTATATGTATATGTATATGTATATGTATATGTATATGTACATGTATATGTATATGCATATGTATATGTACATGTGTATGTATATGTATATGTATATGTATATGTATATGGATATGGATATGGATATGGATATGGATATGGATATGGATATGGATATGTATATGTATATGTATATGTATATGTATATGTATATGTATATGTATATGTATATGTATATGTATATGTATATGTATATGTATATGTATATGTATATGTATATGTATATGTATATGTATATGTATATGTATATGTATATGTATATGTATATGTATATGTATATGGATATGGATATGGATATGGATATGGATATGGATATGGATATGGATATGTATATGTATATGTATATGTATATGTATATGTATATGTATATGTATATGTATATGTATATGTATATGTATATGTATATGTATATGTATATGTATATGTATATGTATATGTATATGTATATGTATATGTATATGTATATGTATATGTATATGTATGTGTATATGTATATGTATATGTATATGTATATGTATATGTATATGTATATGTATATGTATATGTATATGTATATGTATATGTATATGTATATGTATGTGTATATGTATATGTATATGTATATGTATATGTATATGTATATGTATATGTACATGTGTAGCTCAAGCATAAGCACCACAAGTGAGTGAAGGCACAAGTGCGTGAGTGAAAGCACATACGTATTCACACAGATACACACACATGTGTGCAAGGTAAGAGCAAAGAGTGGAACAATGGAAGGACTTCAATTACAAGAGAAATCTAATACAAGAGCTCCAATATCTAACAATCTAACCTCAAAAATGAGCTCTCTAGCACTTTTTATAGCTTTTTGACTAGTTTTGGCCCTGTCCAGACCTAGTGTCCGGCGTAGTTAAAAACTAGGTTCCAAGGCTTATTTGAGGGCTCAAAGGGAGTCTAAAAATTATGAAAATTGGTAGGATGATACTTCTAATACGCCTCAAGCTTGAGGACTCCTTGGCTTGAACAGAATGGAGTTACAAAAGGTGAAATGATATTTACAATGGTTTGAGTGATCAAAATCACTATTTTTTGTGGGGTATTCTTCTGAACATTCGACATACACTTCTTGTGATGTGTTTCGATGCTTGTGCTTGACCTTGAGTTCCAACACTCCCCCCCCCCCCTCTCGAGTGTGTCATCCCTAACAGACCCTTGTTGTAATGGTTGTTCCATGTAGTGCTTTGAGAGGTAGTGTCCATCCTGTATGAACAAGCGCCATCTAGCTTCCAAATGTGCCAAGGTTGGTTGTCCCATTCTTCATTTTTCACTAGGAGGCTTGCAAGTTGTAGTCCCTTGGTATGTGCATTTTCCTTGGATTCCATCATGAATGTGTCATCGTGAGCCTCCATTGATGTCCTCTAGATCTTCCAAAGATGATGTTCATAGTAGTCATGCCAAGTACTCGTAACCCATAATGAATGATGGGTAAGTGTGTTCGTGCATGGGTTGAGGATAATATGTGCCTTGTGCATGGCCTCGTAATGTGGCCCTATGCATTCTTACCTGGAAAATGCATTAAAAGGAGTTTGGTGCAAAAATTGGAGGTCTTGAGCTAAGTGCTCAAGGGTATGCTAACGAAGAGGTTTCCTAATCTATCATGGTTATGGTGTTGCCAAAGTAAGGATTCTTAACATGGTGAGTGGTTGATCGATGTTTATCGCTTCGTGTTCTACACCGAGCATTGTGATGGATCATTGGCTCATCTATCGTAGTCAGTAAATTTCTGTGTTGATGGTCCACTGATGAAATTCTTTGAGTGCCTGGTCATGTTTCCTCTCTTCAAAGCAACATTTGCCAAATACTGAGAATTGAGTTTTGTTATATTCCTTGACAAACAACATTGGGTAACTACACCAAGCTTAGTTTCACATATTCTCTTTAGCTCACCGTAAGCAGGAGTCTTCTCACCCAATATACCTATAAGGGTTTGCAGGGTACCAAAACTACCCCTTGCACATATCTCCTTGGATGCTCTCATACATATAGTAGTTAAGCATCACTCAAGTTGCGGGCCTTCAAGCTCTTCCCTCCTACCATGGCAAGGGGGGAAAATAGTTGTGGATGCCATGTTCATGCCAAGTTTTTGACATCTCCCAGATAAGGTAGCAATAATATCATCTACTAGCCAAGACACACCTCTATCAAGACTGATAAATGCACAGTCATCAATGGTTCCACCTTCAACTAAACATGACTCATTTATGTTCCATGAGCCAAACCTAGGAACAAGCTCTCTCTCTCTCTCTCTCTCTCTCTCTCTCTCTCTCTCTATTCTTCTTCTCTTTTTCTTTTGAGAGGAACAATAGTACAAAACAAGAAGAAAGAGGTTAGAAACAGTAAAAATAGTTGACATATGTCAATGTGCTCTTGTGTATGGGACTCTCAAATGTGTCTATGCATGGCCGTGTAATGTGGCCCTATATTAATGCATACTTTGGATATGCATGACCTGAATGGTGCAAAAGACAAGGTTGTGCAAGGAGCACATGGTTGTCGCTCATTGAGGCTTTCGATGTTACTTGCAGATGTTGATGTCGTCTTTGTTGGAGGTATCCGTTGGACCTTGAAATGATGTAAGCGATGGATTGTTGACTAACAACTCATCATTCTTCCTTATGGGGATCCCTTTGAGAAGAGTGTTTGACTGCAAAGTGATCACCTTTGGCCACTTCATGTTTGGAAGGTTTTTTTATTTTTGTGTCCCTTGCAGTTGGCTCTTTGGTTTTATAGAGGCCCTTGGTGCTTTGGGCTTCCAAACCCATGTCCTTGCTAATTGTCTTCTTACCATTGCTGAAGAGGTGAGGTGATCTTCTTTGGCTCTTTGTTCCTCGTTCTGACCCTTGCCTTTCCTTGACTTCTTTGTTGAGACTTTACATGTTTGGGAGAACATCCGATCGTGCGCACGTAAGAGTTCCTTGGGAACCCACATGTGTGATAGCCCTTTTTGAGCTGCAACTAATTTCTTAGGCACCCAAACTTGTCGGATACCTTGTGGTTGAGCTTGTCCTCGTTGCTTGGTTCTTCTTTTGGCATGGTTGGCCTGGCTAGATGGGAATTGTTGTGGCAAAGCTAGTGGTTGCTCTCCTTTTTGTACCCAGATCTGCTTCGTGCCCGGAACTACTTTCTTGTTGAATGGTGTCTTTCTATTTGATATAGCAGTTGTCTTGCACTATTGTGTTTGCCTTTGTGGTGGAACTACTGTGGCTGCATTAGTCTTTGACGAAGAAGAGAGATCCACTTGCCTTCGAGTCTTTTTGTCCATGATTGACTCCTTCTGCATCAGAGAGCTTTTGACAGATACAACATCTTCTTCTATAACATGATTCTTAGAAGAACAAGGAGAATGTGTGACACCTTGATTTCTCAGCATGCAATTCTCTAATTCTAATGTAATGCATTGTTCATGTACCCAAACTTGAAGAAGTTGACTTCTTAGCTTTAAGTTGAATGCATGGTCATAGATCCAGTCTTGAGCCAAGACAAGTGGTTCTGTGAGGTCCTCATCTTGACACACTAGCATTTTGACTATCATTGGGACACCCTGAAGGTAGATGGGAAGCTCCACCTCACCCAAACAAGGGGTTTCCACACCTCCCAAACCTATGAGATAGGCTTCTATGGGTTTGATGTTCAATTGCAGGTCTTTGCAGTATGAAAGTCTAACTGCACTAGTTGCTCCACCTGAGTCAATCAATGCTCTCACAGTCCTTACACTCTTTCCTCGTCCTACCTCTATGGTCACAAAGGGGCATCGATCGATTATTCAAGAATTAATTACACCTGATTTTCGGCACATGTCCATGTGATATTTTGGGGCTTTTGAGTTGACATCTAGGCCTAGTTGCCTTAAATTATTTCGCCTAATGCGCTCTCTAGCATCTGCATGTGCTTCTTCTCTAACCCTTAACTCCTCTTCTTTTCACTTCTTAGCAGTGTTGAGTCTCATTAGCATATCCTATGTTAGAGGTTGCTGATATAGCTTGACTCGGCATCCACTAATATGGTTTGGCAAGATGTCACCTTCTAGAGTGGCCAATTGTACTGCACAACTAGTGGAAATTCTATTAATGATCATACGTCCATATCCTCATTTTTCCAATTTGCAGTCATGTTGCTTTAGTGTATAAACGAGCACTAGATCTCCCTCTTTCAATCCTTTATCCTTGATGTGTGCATCAAAGTATGCCTTTTGCCTTTTCTTCATAGCATAGATGCCTGCTGCTGCTCGTAACCTCGTCTCACCTAAGCGTTCTAGATCAAAGATCCTAGAGGACAACTCATGTCCATTCCACCCATGCTCTTGTGCTACTTTTAAAGAAGGGATTAAGAAGTCCAATGGTAGCACAACATTCTATCCAAAGACCATCTAAAATGGGGTGGTATTAAGTACCATTTTGTAGGCAACTTGATAAGCCCAAACAACATGATGAAGTTGTTTGTGCCAATCAGAGCATTTATTACTTACCAGTTTTGTTAATACGTTACATAGGATCTTATTTGTGCTCTCGGCTTGTCTATTAGCTTGTGGTTGATAGGCGGCAGACTTCTTATGGATCACCAAGAATTCTTGGAGAAGATTTTCAATGACTTCATTTAAGAAGTGAGTACCTCTATCACTTACTAACTCTATTGGTAACCACTATCTAGTGAACACATTCTCAAATAAGAACTTAGCCATTGTCTGAGCATCATTCTTTGTAGTGGCTTTTACTTCTACCCACTTTGTAAGGTAATTTGCGGCTACAATAATGTACTCTGCATGGGAGTTTCTAGCTGGGGGGTTAATAGGACCTACAAAGTCTATACCTTACTTCAAAAATGCACATCCTCCCATCATTGACCTTAAAGGCATCTCGTCTCTTCTTATCCGATATTGCGCACATTGGCCTGTGTCACATCTCTTCACATAGGTATGTGCATCTATATGAAGAGTAGGCCACCAAAAGTCCTGAGAATAGAATGGTCTTAATTACTTGGTCACGATCGAAGTGTCCACCTACAACGCCACTGTGTGTAGTTTCTAAGACTTTCAACTAGTCCGATTCATGAACGCACAGTCTTAAGTAACCATCTTTTCCTCTCTGATATAGGTTGTCACCTATCAGGGCATAGTATTGAGCCTCTTGCTCCATGCTTCGTTTTCTAGCTAGACTAGCCTCGTTGGGTAGTGTTCCTGATCTCAAAAATTCTAAATGGAGCACTCCAATCTGGAATTAATGACACGTGATAAAGGGTAGCATGCTCCACTGGGGGTTTCTCTTGGCATACTGGACAATTCTTAATCCATGCATGCATTTCTTTATCCACACTAGGCCAATACACTCCTAAACGTTTTAGATTCTGCAATGTGCATTGTTTAGAATAGTGATTTCCTAGCAATCCTTCATGGGCTTGTTGCAACCAACTACTATGTTCATTGTCCTCGACACAACAAGCTATTACACCTTCTGTATCTTGTTTGTACATGCTTCCTTCCAATATTTTATAGTTTTGTGATTTTACAATTTCTTCTTTATTTGTTCTCACATCCTTATGTACGGTTCTAAAGGTTAGGATAGGTACCAACTTATTTGCCCATTTAGGAACAACTTCTAAATTGAACAGATAAGCATCTGGTAGTTCATTAGACACTCCTTGTGTGGCTCTCTTGAAGTGATGCAAGAAAGGTTATCTTCCCTGAGGTGGGTTCTACCTTTCCTAACAACAACTTCAAAGTCATATTCCATTAGTAAAAGGAACCATCTTACTAAGAGTCCTATATTGCAAGGTTTATTGACCAAATATAACAAAGCTTGATGATCAATGAAAAACTTGAACTTGTTGGCGAATAAATAGTGTCTAAACTTCTTCACAACATATACCATGCCTAAGCCCTCTCGCTCAGTTGTGGTATAGTTTCGTTCAGCTATGGTTAGCTATCGGCTAGTGTATGCTATGGGTAAATCTAAATTTCCTTCACGTGTGGGTTGTGCTAGCACACATCCTATTGCATGATTGGATGCATCTACATGGACATGGAATGGTTTATTCCAATCAAGAGTGGTCAGTATTGGTGTTGTGCACAAACATCTCTTTAGTTCATTGAAGGAATTTTCACATTCGTCGTTCCACTCAAAATTTGTCAACAAGGCATAAAGAGGTTTAGCTATGATCGCATACATGTGGATAAACCTACGATAATATCCACAATGGCCCATAAAGGCTTGTACCTCTTTAACATTCCTTGGCCTTGGCAACTCCGCTATGGCTCGTACCTTGTCTTCATCTATTGAGATTCCATTCTTAGAAACAATATGACCTAAGATCTTACCTTGTTGTACCATGAACACACACTTTTCTAGGTTCAGACACACTCAATATTCTCTACACTTGTTGAAGATCTGTTTGAGCTCAGGGATGTGGTATCTTCATTGTTGGGAATGAGCACATAAATCATCCACATATACTTCTAAGCTCTTTCGCAAGAACTCTTTGAAGACATGACACATGAGTCTTTGGAATGTTGCAGGTGCATTGGTGAGCCCAAAATGGCATCACACGGAATGCAAAGATTCCCCATTCTGTGGCAAACGCCATCTTGTGTTGATCTTCTGGGGTAATGGATACTTGATTGTAACCTGAAAATCCATCAAGAAAGCTATAAACTTCCTTGCCTATAACACGCTCCAATAAATGTTTAGTGATTGGATGTGAATAGCTATCTCTAATCGTAGCGACATTAACTTTTTTAAGGTTAATACACACTCACAACTTTCCATTCTTTTTGGGCATCACTACAATGGGGGACACCAATTCAATATGCTCAATCTCATAGATAAATCCAGCTTCAATCAATCTATCAATTTCTTCCTTTATTTTGGGCTACATAAGTGTCATTATATGTGTAGGGCTTCTGTTTGGTGGGCTTGGCATCGGCCATCATGGGGATTGTATGGGAGCATATTTTTGGATCTACTCCCTTCAAGTCTCTATAGTGCCACACAAACACGTCCCTATATTCCCTTAATAAAGCCACAAGTTTGCTTCTTCTTCTGCACTTAGGTCTTCTCCTATATATGTACATTGCTCTTCATTCCCCTCAATGGTTACAACAACTTTTTTGGTCTTTTCTTTATTGTCATATGCCTCTCCTCTGATGGCCTCTCTCTTAGGCATTCGTACCAAAATTTTTCGATCTTCAACTTCATATTTCTTGAAATTCTGTGGTACTTCAAACAATGATTCCTCCTCTTCTTGTTCCAATGCTTTTCTTTTCTTTTTCTTTTCACTACCTTCACTTCCTTCCTTTGAATTTACCATTTTAATTCTTGTGAGAGTTTCTTCTTCTTTTTGGGTAAATATTCCTATGTCTTCTAGATAGTGGTCCTCTAAATTAAAGCAACTATCCATCACAATGGACTCTAGATCATCATCATTCTCTTCTTCTTCTATGAAGTCACTAGGGTCACATTATTCTACCAAGGGCTGACACATGAACACTAAAATATCGTAACCATCCTCATCACAATGAGGTGTCCACTGTTTGTCATTGAAAACTATGTCCATGGTGGCTAAGATTTCTGGCCATCCATGAGGCTCAAATTCCTCATCTGGAAAGATCATCGGTGTGTAGGCTGGGTCTCTAACTGGTCTATCTCTTGGCAAAGTTCCTTCTTCTCTCGCCTTTAAGCATGCTTCCTCTTCCTCTATGACTTTGCACATCCACAAATGAGTATCTTCATGCATCCAAGATGGATCAAAATTACTTTCAGAATGCACAGAGATTGAATCTTTTGGCGCCTTGTGGATAGGGTTCCATTGTAGGGGTGGTACATCTCTAAATGTATAGTCCTTTAGATTGACCTTGGTGGTGACCCCTAAGTGTTGCAAGTACAAAGAGTTGCTTCCCCAATCTTGTAGTATTTGCAGTTGCCTTAGGAAGGGTCTTCCTAGGATCATTTCATAGACATCATTTTTGCCAAAGTCACATATAGCAAAGGTGTGCTCAAACTCTGCACCACAAGTGGTTAGATTTATCCCTTCAAGCAATCCTAGAGGTTTTTCAATATGGCCATCGGCCATTTGAAGCTTCATTCTAGTTGGTCTTCATGCGAGTTTGCCCCATTGCTTCCACAAGGAGGTGGTCGCAATCGCAACACCAGCACCTAAATCTAAGATAGCTTTGGTTGTGTAACCTTGGTAGGTGATTAGAAGATAAGTATTACCTTCTTCACCTTCACTCATGTCCCCTATTTTTTCTAGAGTTTTCTCTGGTACTTTCTGCTTAGATCCTGCCTTTGGCATATTGGAATCAAGTTCTTGAACCTGATCTGCCACATGATTCCATAGCTCTGGTTTTACTTTTAGCAGCTCTTCTACGGTGAGATGACATGAAACCTTCGTGTTCTTCACGACATCAGTGTTCCTTGGAACCACTGAGTCTTCATTTCTTACCAATATTATGGGAGCTCTAATGTGAAGAGATTCAGATTCCCATGGGCCTATGAATTGTGGAAACTCTTGTAAAAAATTAGATTCGAAATCTAATCTTTTGTCTTCTTGTTGCTCTACCTAGTCTCCATAAATAGATAGAATTTCTTGGGGAAATTGATCATGAAGATCATCAATTTCAAGAATAGGAGGGGGACTACCCTTCTCCTTGGCCCATTTCTCTTCTTGTATTTCCCCCAGGAACTCTTGAGAGTACTCTTGAATTGAAAGAGGTGTTCCAACATCCGTGGAATTAGGAACATAAGCTTCCCTTGGTGGTGAGCTTCCTCTTTCAATAACTGGTTGAGCCTGTGGAGGTAAAGAAACTTGTGGCTTGTTTACCAACTACTCTAATCTTTCTAAGAAGCCCTAGAAGTGCAAATCTGGTTTGACAGAGTTTGTCTGACTGAACGATTAACTAGTCTGAGCTAGTTTTACCATTTTTCATGCACATTTTTGTTCGCTCAATCTCTAAATCTGCTCTAGGGTAACTCTAGTCTAGGTTTGCAGTAGTTGGCCCTTCTTGAAGTTGAGCTTGGTAGGCCTTGAACATCATGTCCAAGCCTTGTGGGGTTGGGTCTACAAGAACAGGCCCTGGTTGTGGTCTATTTACAATGGGTGGTTAGGTGGGATGAGGTGGTGTGGATGGAGTTTCGGCATGCGAGGGACTTTGAGATGCAATGTCTTCTATTTTTGTTTTCGCTTCTTTTATGTTTTCTTCTAGTTCAGATAAATTTTTATTCCACTTATGATCGGCCTTCTCTTTAGTATCCTTCCATGTTCTTGTTTTCCTCTTACTAGGCTCTCCTGATTCACTTGACTCTGATTGTTCAGCTGGTTTCACTTGTTGAATAGCTTGTGCCCTAGTAACTGTCTGTATAGGAGCCACACTATTGCTACTTGAACTCGAATCCACAACTAAGCCTACCACATTTATTGGTGTGACCTTATGCACACTAGAGGGTTTCCTTGGACAATCTCTCAGGAGATGTTCTTTGCCACACTCAGGACAAAAGGCTTGTATTGTGATGTTTTTTCCTTGTCTCAGAGACGTTGGGCGAGGACATTCACGAATGAAATGGTCGCCCTAACATCTAAAATATGGTCCTCTAGGGGCTTGTGGTCTTACTTGTCTTGCTTGGGGCCTAGGGTTATGATTCATATACATGGCATTGGAGTATTTTGGCTCCCAATTTTGTTCCATAGGCGGTGCCTCGTATTGATATGGATAAGTCTCACTATGCTCATGTGACTCTATGTAATAAGGTTGTCGACTATCTTCATATGATTAGTCACAATTCTGGGCATGCTGGTCATTTTCTGAGACCAAAGGGGTCATGTGCACCAATGCTCTATTAGGGTTCTCCTCTGCCATTGTATACTTAATTGGAATCACATAGGTAGGAGCTAGTGGTTGGTTTCCTAAGAGTGGTTGTGGCCTATATGGTGCTTGATATTGTTGTTGTTGTCTATAATATGGCTGTTGGTATTGGTTCTAATACCTACCTTGTTGGTAAGCTTGTTGATAAGTTTGTCTAACAGCTTGCCTATTGTAAGGACAATCTTGAGCCATGTGGTTTGTGTATTTCCTCACAATAGTGCAATATGGACCATTAGAGTTTCTTTGGGGTTGAGCCAACATTGGGCAAACATTAGCCATATGATCTCCTCCATAGTTGTAACATTTCAATGAGGTGATCATTGGTGTCTGTCTATTTTGAACTCCTAGCTTCTGGGCAACCTCCTCAGCTATCTCATCTATCTCAGTGGAGGTTTTGGAGGTATGACTAGTAGAAGTGTCAAAGTCCTTATAGAGCTTGGACAATTCTAACTCCTCACCCAAGTTGTCTTCTATGTCAATGCACATGCACACACACTCTTCTATGGATCTAGGCTCTTTCAAGTACACATATGATCGTAACTTGGTGCTTAGTAAGCCATCTAAAAACAAAGCCACTTGTTTGTCTAGTGTGGGTAATTCCAGAATAGGGCATATGTATTGTCTGAACCTTCTTCCTGCTAGTCGCACTGTTTCTTGGGGTGTCTGCTTGAAGGTGTGGATCAAGGAGGATGTGTTATGCCTGATACCACTCTTGGAAAATTCTACAATGAATTATTCTAGCAGTTGACCTATGTTTCGGTAATTACGGTTGTGGAAAGGTTGAAACCAAGCTAAGGTAGTACCATTGAGAGTCAAACCAAATACCTCAAACTGAGTGAACAAATCCTCAACTTGTTCAACTCTTAACACTTGTTTGAACTCGGCCACATGATCATAAGGATCTCTTGACCCACCAAAGTAATTTTTCATTGTCTTGACCACTTGAGAGGGTCGAAGGGTTCTTGGGTGCTCTCGGGGTCTAGCCAATGGAAAATCATGTTCATTTCTTTGATGCCTATGTGCTTGATGTCTCTCTCTTTCATGTCTTTCACCTTCAAATCTTAATCTTTCTCTACCCACATTGTGTGAAAAGCTTACCTCAGGTCTCTCTCTAGTTCTTTCTCTCTGGGTTTCATGAGCTTGGGATGATCCTACTCCTTGGAGGCCATGGGAAACATTAGATCTTGGTGGAGGAAAAATAAATTCGCCTTGCCAAGTGTACGCATGCTTTCCATGCTATGATACCAAGAACATTTTCTTTGATGTGTTATCCAGGTAGACAACTTTGTCTGGTATCTCTGGATCCTTGAACTTGTAAATGGGGACTATTGGGCTAGGTTGATGTGGCTTGAATCTCCAAAAGGCTTCCTCTGTTTCTCTATTCAAGAATAGTTGTATGCTTTTGTTGTCTTGAGGGATCCAATCTGGAGTGATCACTCTGGTCAAAACTGACTTACCTCTAGGAATCTTGGGTCCTCGTCCTACATCTCCTTGCTCTAAGTCTCCTATCTCATTCTCAAGAATGATGTTTCCAAACCCATCTGTCTTGTCCGCTAAGTTGGTGACCACATACATGGTTCCTTCCTTATCAATGTATGAACCCTCTTCGAACTTGACCACTGGGTGTTCAAGTCCAAAGGGTTGATCGGAATTTTTGAGTTGGATGACTGATCACCTCAGACCATCCTCATAGATGTGTGCACCTAATTGGTTGGTCCGAATATATTCCAATTGTGTCTTATATGGACCTTCTGGTGTATGTAGATAGGCAGTGTTGAGCTACCTGCAGGTTTCCCCACGCTAAAAGATATTTCTGAATCACTTGTGTCTGAATTTAGTTTGTAAGGATAACCACTTAGTTGTTGTGCCCAAGACTTAGCTATATGGTTGACACTTTCCTCAGAAGATCTACTGCTTTGTCTATCCTTGCCTAGGTGTCTTCCAGATCTTAGGTTCATAAGCTTTGTCTTCTAGTTCCAAAAATCCCCTTTGTATTGCTCAAAGTCCTTTGGAGTTCCCTTGGCTTCCCAACCCACCTGAAGGTCGACTTCAAATTACTCTACAAAATTACCCACATGAAGCTCAAAAAATGGACTTTTGATGAAAAAGTTATGTCAAATCAGGCTCCTGGGGGTCAAAATAGGCAAACAGGAAGGTATGAGAAAATCACGATTTTGATTGAAAATCACGATCTTGAACAACCTTTGAAACCACAATTTTGAGTGAGAATTGCGGTCCTAAGTAATCCCCAAAATATGTGATTTTGATTGAAAATCGTGTTTCCTCAAAATCGTGTTTTTGGCTTGAAAATCGCGATTTTGAGAATGACCAGAAAATCGCGATTTTGATTGAAAATCATGTTTCCTCAAAATCGTGGTTTGTGAAAATCATGATTTTGAATGAAATTCGCATTTTTGCTCATAATCGTGTTTTAACCTAAAAATTGCAATTTTGGCTAAAAAATCGCCAAAAAATCACGCTTCTGAGGATGACCAGAGAATCGTGTTTTTGAAAAACTTAGAGAATCATGATTTTTAGCACAACCAGAGAATCGCAATTCTGAGAATGACCTCAAAATTGTGTTCTTTTCAAAAGGCATTTAGGTGGGAAATAGAAAATCGCAATTTTCAAAAAAATTGAATTTTTCACAGAATCGTGATTTTTTGAGATTTTTGGCGAGAACTTTAAATTTCAGTGCCAAGGCCTCCGTGTCGAGCATAGGGTCATGGAAATCACAGAAACTTGCACACAATTTTACTAGTTTTGGCAATGTCCAAACCTAGTGTCCGGCCTAGTTAAAAATTAGGTTTTAGGGCTTATTTGAGGGCTCAAATAGAGTCTAAAAAATCATGAAAATTGGTAGGAAGATACTTCTAATACTCCTCAAGCTCGAGGACTCCTCAGCTTGAAAAAAATGAAGTTACAAAAAGGTGAAATGATATTTACAATGGTTTGAGTGATCAAAATCACTATTTTTGTGGGGGATTCTTCTGAACATTTGACATACACATCTTGTGATGTCTTTCAATGATTGTGCTTGACCTTGAGTTCCAACAATATGTATATGTATATGTATATGTATATGTATATGTATATGTATATGTATATGTATATGTATATGTATATGTATATGTATATGTATATGTATATGTATGTATATGTATATGTATATGTATATGTATATGTATATGTATATGTATATGTATATGTATATGTATATGTATATGTATATGTATATGTATATGTATATGTATATGTATATGTATATGTATATGTATATGTATATGTATATGTATATGTATATGTATATGTATATGTATATGTATATGTATATGTATATGTATATGTATATGTATATGTATATGTATATGTATATGTATATGTATATGTATGCATGAAATTAAGATGCTACGGACTATTGTTGGATGAAATAACCAAGTAGAGGAGATCCTTCTAGTTAGTAAAAATTCTAGAGTAGAGACCTCTAGATACCACATGGAAATGTTTCAAATCAAGCAAAATGCTTCTCCTAGCATAATTGATATATGACCATTCATTACTATACAGCTAGGGCAAGGCACTACACATGCATATCAGGGCTCTAATTGATTCAGGTGCAACAACTAGTGTCATTAGGTCATCATATTGTCAAGACATGGATTTGAAAGTGAATCCGGTTGAGGCATTCCTCATAGGATTAGGAGGCATGGAAACCTCTTGCATGGGCAAGGTGGAAATTCCTATCCTCATAAAAGATGTCACATTGATAATAAAACTACTAGTTTACCACGATGAATATCTTGTAGAACTATTGATTGTAGGCCAAGATTGGAATTACAATCACTTAGTGGAATTAAATCTTAAGAAAAACCTCCACCAATTCTAGGTAACTAATCAACATTGAGTAGTACAACTAGAAAACTAGGCCATGATAGTGAAAGATAATTCCAATCTACTCACTAGAGGAGAATCCCAATCCTTCCTCTATGCACCTAGGGACCACCACTAGACAAAAGAGGACAATCATATGAGTCATCATTTGATGGAGGAGGATCTAAATCCTTCCTCTATGCAGTTGGGGATAAGTAACCCCTCAAGCTCCCTCTCCACACTTTGAGCATGCACCCCTAGATCCATTGTACAAAATGCCTTATTTCATGATGGGAAAGTCATGCAAGTGTTGGAGCTCCCTTCTTTTCCAAAGCAAAGTGTCCAACCAACCTCTCACCAATGACCATTGAAGAGTCAACTACAGCTCGGGTACCAAAGTCAAAGGTGAAGGATGCAACACAAGTTTCCAGTTACTCTAGGCAAGAAGCACATATGGGCACCCAAAGGTGAGTAATCAATGACTCCTCCATCCCCTCAAGCACCATGACTGACGCCAAAAAGGAATCAACCATGTCATCCATCATAGCCAAGACGAGGTCACAAGCTAAAGTTTGGCAAATTTGGATCTCGAGTCAATGATGACTAACCCTACCACACTAAATATTTGGGTGCCTAAGGCCTACTTAGTAGCTCAAACACGAAGTCTTGTACTCTCAGTTTCCCTAAGGCCTCATTACTCCTTTCAACAATCACCTCCTCATTGACCCATTGTATCTAAGAATCCTTGTAAACTACTCTCACAAACTCCTTGGAAACTCGTGCCTAAAGGCCCCTGGGAGCGTATCCTTCCACTAACCTCTAATGTAATAAATTGACCACCAATCCCATGTCTTTGTAATTACCCACTAACATCCATGCTAATCAACCAAACTTGTAATAATCATCCCACAATATCTTGTAACAAAAGATGACAACACCAACCATGCATAAAATCCAAAGTATGCATGTAGGAAGTCTAGTTGCTAGCATTAGGCACTAAGACATCATTAGTGTCACTTCACATCACAAGGCTACTCAAGAAGCATATCAGTATTGGAAACGGATTACGGTCTCACCATACTAGGATCAAGATTTTTTTCCATGTTAATGTGATATCCTTTTGTAGCAGATATTTGTACAAGCACCTAGGACAATAATGCAAACAAGAGAATTATCAGGGTAGGTCCCAGCCTCCACATGATGGACTATGGTAACCTCCTAGTTGAGGACTACCCATTGCTGCCTCCACTAGATTTCTAAGGATTCCAAGGTCCTATGTCCATGAGCGAAATATTCCTTCAATGCACAATGGCACCCATAGATTTGCATCGAGACGAATCTCAACAAAGCTCTCCCCTCAAAGATTTCCATCAACTTGGGGGAAGGGGAAGTCTGGGAGTAGGAAATCACTTACAAGAATTCACCAAATGCGTGCTTTCACTGTGGTCTTCAAGGACATAGAATTAAAGAGTGTCCTTAGAAACTTAACACCACCAAAAGCAAGCAAAACCAACAAGCTATTGGAGTAGATTAGATAAGCACTAAGGCACAGGTTGGTCCACCTATTGCTGATGAAGAGAAAAACACTAGGGACTTAGAGAATGACTCAGAAGGGTTCACAGAAGTTAGACACACAAGGAAAAGAAGCCCTCGGGGTCCATTGAAAGGAACACCATGGTTGTGGCTCCACTAAATAACTTGTTCTCCAACCTTGAAAAGTAGATCAACGAGCTGGACTTTCGAGGAGGGAATCTATATGATGTAGACACCCAAGTCAAAACCTTTGAGTTTACCACCAACAAAGAAGATAACCAAGAGGATAACCAAGATGGCTATACCACTAGTAAAGAGGAGGGTTTCTCTACAAGCAATGAAGACAACTCGGATAGTGAGAGCTCCATCATTGGATCAACACTTTTGGAAAAAGTGTTTAACTCATTCCCGTAGAAGGCGTCTCATAAGGGAAAGTAACCATTGGAAATGCCATGGAAGAGCCCCCTCAAGGGTAAGATTTACGAACAAGATCTCTCGTGTTTGAGAAAAAAAGATGAACCCAAGAAGAAAAAAGGCAAGGCCCCTCTTTGTAAAGAGGGTAACCAGTATAATGATTATCACATCATTTAATGCTAGGGGGATGACTGACCCCTCAAGCACGGCTATTATTGGACAGTGGTTTTTTTATAATAGCCTAAATCGTGATTTCATATGTATTCAAGAGATTAAATTCGATGGAGAGGACCTTCAGAAATGACTCAAATGCATCTCTTCGACCCATGTTTGGGTTACCACTTCTCACCCCAAGGGGGCCGGTGGCACAGCTATTGGAATAAGTAACTTCTAGTCTGGTAGACTTGTCAACTCTTACGAGGATCAAAAACATCGTTGGATAGCTGCCTCCTTTGGAGACCCTTTCTAGTTCACTATGGTCTCCATGCATTCCCCAAATAGGGAGTCGGAGCAGATTAACATTTGGGCCTCTTTGGACTCTCTTTCCCACAATGTGATGCTTTGTGGGGACTTTAACATGGTGGAAGACCCTTTAGATTGATGGGACAATAGGGGGCATACCATTGATGGTCAAGAAAAAGATATTTGGGATAAATCAAGCTCCACCTAGACCTAGTGGAAATTAAAGATACAAATGGTTTCTCTTGGTCAAACCTCCAATTCGGGAATGACTTGAGGAAAGCAAGACTCGACAGAAGCTATATTGCTCAAAACATTATCAGTCAATGGGGTCAACCCGACATCTCGCAACACATTGACCTCACCATATCGGGCCACTACCCTATTACTCTCACTTTCAAGCCAATTGCCAAATTCAAAAAAGCACCTTGGTTTCATGCTTGTCATATGTTTTTCTCCCTTCCCTCTGTCCATCAGGAAATTACCTCGATATGGAACATGGCTTTCACCAACGGTGCCTCACTGGCCAAATGTTGGAGGACTGCGGTTGAGAAGACTCACCAAATTCTGGTCAAGACCCACAAGATGCTTCGCAATGTCCGATGGAGGCAAAGAGAGAAGCTCTATCGGAGGCTTTGGCACCTTGAGCAGGAAGTGAACAAAGGGAATTACCAGATGGGACTCCGGAAAATTAGAGGCATCTTAAGATACGAGGAAGAAATTCAAAGGAAAAACCTGCAAGTATACTTTAAAGATTGGTGATGGGCAAGGCTGACAAACCAACAAAATAGAAGTGTCCTCAAGAGGAAACAATCTAGAGACTCGATTCCCTTCTTTATTGGTAGTGATGGGGTCGAATGCAAAATGGAAGAAGAAAACAATACTATTATTGTCAACCATTTTACTTAGCTCCTGGGGGTTTTGACATCTCTCTCTCCCTACAGGAGGGATTGCATGGCAACCATCTCGAGAGTCTCTCTCTCGAGAATACTGCATAATGTGAAGTCTCTCCTTGAGGCACCCATCTCAGATAATGAGATTCTCAAAGTAATTGATATGCTCCACAGGTGATGGCCACCACATTGCGCTTGGTTTGGCAAGAGGCTTTGGTTTTTGGTGCCCTCCCCAAATGCCTAAACAATGGTGTTATCAAGCTTATCCATAAAACAGATAACAAGAATAACATTGAAAACTGGCACCCAATCACAAACATGATACAAGATCCTTGTGAAAGTAATTGCCAATAGAATTCCCTATCACTTGAAGAGATGGCTTTGCAAGGATAAAAAAGGATTCATCAAGGGTAGATCTATACTAGAAGCTATTATTGATATCTAAGAAGGTCTCAATTATGCTGAAGAGTCCGAGAAAGACATAATATTCCTTTAAATCGACTTTGACAAAGCCTACAATAGGCTAGAATGGGACTTTGTTCTCCAATCTCTTAAATACCTCAGGTTAGTAAAAACTTCACTAAGATGATTGCTACTTTGCTCAGGAGTGCATCAATGCAAATAAACATCAACAGTCAGCTATCGAAGGCTATCAAATTAAAACGATCTATTAGGCAAGGATGCCCATTGGCTCCTCTACTCTTCGTTATCTCCATGGAAGGGCTCATCCGTCTCATGCAGCATCACATGGAAATGGGCCATATTAAAGGTCGCTTTCTACCTCTCAACCATGGCTTGGTGATCATGAGACTTTTTGCTGATGACATGAATGCGTTTGTGCATAATGATGCAACCAACATTGAGGCCTTTTGAGGATGCGTTGACACTTTCTGCGAGGCATCTGGCTCTAGAATCAACCACTCCAAAACTGCTTTCCAGGCCATCATCAGACTGCCTTCCCAACTTCTAGTTGACCATGGTTGCCAAATTATCCCTTGGGGTCAGGTCTTCTGCCTACTTGGTATTCCGATGGGATTTGGTGTCTCGATGGTGCAGCGATGGGATTGGGTCCTTTCTAAACTTGATTACAAGTTAGCATACTAGAAGGGCATGCAAATCAACCTCGCAGGACGTGCCATGGTCCATGGTAATCAATACCTTCCTCATCTCCTCAACCATTTACTTTCTCCCTTGTTGGAGACCGAAAGATCAAGAGCTTAGCAAACTAGAAAGAGCCTGCAGAAACTTTCTTTGGATGGGGGACCACAAAAGGAGAGGGGTTCCCAAAATTAAATGGTCTATGTGCATCAGTCAAAAGGATTGTGGGGGCTTGGGCATTATGGATATTGAAGGCATGGTTGACAAGTTGGCAGCAAAATGGATCATCAGGGCTTGGTGTAATTGTGAGTCCTCTTGGGCCAGGCTCATTTTCAGGAGCAAGAACTTACCTACACTGGTGGGCCTCCCTAGTTGGAAGGACTTGGACCTCCTTACTCTTTTATTCTCCCGAATTCTAGTTTCCGTTAAAGGCTCGGATCTCATTTGCTCCCTATGGAAGAATTGTAACAAGTTCAAACAATTTGTCAAAGTCAGCAAAGTTGGAAATTGGTGGCCGGTATTAGACAAAATGACTCAATTTGGTTCCGGATCGTGGGCATCAGAGGTGTGGCCTCCTAGAACCTCTATAATGCTAAGAGGCTCTCGAACAAGGGTTTCAGACTTTGGAAACACCTTTGTAAACAAGAAATTGACCGATGGATCAGATTTGAGGACTTGGACCCTGAAATAAGAGTGAACTATGAAGAATGGACTCTCTTGCAAAGCAGATGCATCACTTGGGAACGTTCAAAATCCTGACTCCTCATTGGGTGAGACCCGCCTTTCCATCAAGGTCTTATGTGGCACAATGGCAATTGTCTTCCCAAATATCCTAGAATCAAGGTGAACATGGACTATCACATCACACTTAACAAGAAGTGGTGCCTGACTTGGACAAGACTGCCTTGGGATTTGAAGTTCATGTCTATTTGGCATTCCCTCATCGAGATCAAAAAATCGGTTCTCATGTGGAAAATTCTCCACTGTGGTATCTAGACCAACCTAAAGTCTAACAAAATTTGTGGGGCTCCACCGTGGTGTAAGTGATGCCACTATAGCATCGAGGTCCTAGGTCACATCTTCTTTGCTTGCCCCAAATCGCTCCAACTTTGTCGGACCCTTGGGAATATCTTGAGACTATAGGCACAAATCACCTAGAACCAAGTGTTGCTTGGTGAAGCGATCGGCTTCTCAGCGGCACTTTGAAATGCTATAAAAGGGGAAAGCCTCTAGAAGATTTGGAGGGAGCAGTGTGCCAATAATTTTGGGCACCCTCCTAAAGAGTGGTCGATCGAGAAGTCTCTATTCCTCCTTGGAAAAAGAATCTCCAATTGTAAGAGGTCTACACCCTTTAGGCATCATAAAGTATTTCTCACTGAGAATAACAAATTTAAACCCAAGTGGGCCCCCCATGAGGGGGATGGGATGATTGTTAACCTCCTTTGTAACACACTCTAGTCCAACAAGTTTCACCCCTGCTTTGTGGGATTCTGGGGGGTCCCAAGGGCACTAGTCCCATTCACTTGTAACTTCTTTCTGTTTCTTTAATTAAAGTCTGGGAGAGTAGGCCAAGGCTGAAATTCCTTTTATTTAAAAAAAAAGGTTCACCTCCTTAGGTCAAAAGTACCAAGAATTGCAGCAGACAACTAACAAGCTACAAGTGAGTTTGAATTCATTAAGCGTAGAAAAAAATTCCCTCAATGCCCGATACGAAGAAGTCAAAGATTCTTATCATACCATGGAGATAGAGTTAGATCATAAATCTAAAGTGGTCATCACTGATGTAGAGGATAAACTTTAATAGCAAACGACACACAATGTCCAACTCACTCGAAATATGGGTCTCCTTTGACATCATTTAGCAACAGCTAAGGAAGAGAACCAACGGCTCAAAGAGCATAATTGAAAAAAATTTAATGCCACCATGGATAATCTTCGGAAGCCCCTTAGTCCTAGCAAACTCAAAGCCATACCCTAGATACCATGAAGCTACTATTAGAGGACCACGTCAAATTATTGGAATTGCTTCAGCTATAGCAAGTGCTTCCCCACGATTTCTTACTTTTGGTGACCTTTGGGTCTCATGGCCTTGAGAAAAAAATGGAAGAGAATAGAGACCATTAGTAAACTTGTGTAAACTTGGGATTGTTGAAGACCTTTAAATCTCCAAAGGTTTGATCGATACTGATTTAAGATCACCTCTATATCAGTTATGGACCAAACTTTACGCAAATGATATCTTCATTTACCAAAAACTTTCAACTATCACTTCTCTCAGTGAAAATCTTCAGTCTTCAATAGTCTGCTTCAATGATTGACTTCATTACCTGCACATATCTTCAGATTTCTTCAAAGCAATGATGCACATATCTCCACACTACCTTTGCATTTCATATCAACCATTAGTCCTTCAAAAAAATCATTAAAACTTTAATTTGATCCTTAAGATTAAAAGTATGTTAGAAATTGTCTTCTTGAACAGACGACTTTGACATAGGTAACTTCTAAGGTTGATTTCTCACAGCACAAGTCCCATTTTGCTAAATTCTTTTAGCCATAGCTTCTGTACCTTCTAACTTAGATTTTGAATGTTGAGTTATCAAAAAATTTACACTGTGCACTGAGATCTAAGCAAAACATTGACACGAAAAAGTGTGCAACTCTGAGAGGTCTACCTGCAGACTTTACATACACATGTTCCTATTGATCATACTCACAGCATGAAAAGAATTAGATCATGAAACTTTGAACATAGCTTCATTAGCTTCTAGATTAGATGTGTACAAAAGGATTTCTGATCCACATGATCAGACTAAGAGAAATCTACAAAATACTCGTCACTATTTTCTGAAGATGACTCTATTCACATCTATCTCTGTGACACTTGTCTTCTAATGACTCTCTCATGTATTTCTTTACATCATTGACTTATATACATATGATTCTAGACTTATCCCGCGTTTATTACATTACTTCTTATCATCCTAAGGATTACCTATATTCATAGTACAAGAATTTTCACTTGTAATGTACATATGTATACAAGCTATCATTATGAAATCTCTTCACTTTCTCAAATGACTTCTTTCACTTCAATCTGATCATTGACATGCTTCAAGTTCTTTATATTCATCAATTTTTGATTGTTTTGTTCCAACAGGGATTCCCTCAAATAGAGGCCTAGGGCCATCGATTACTTGAAAACTACGGATATTTTAGGGGATGCCAATAAAGGTAGCCTTTAAGGTCAGCCATAAGCTTGAATATAGTCTAAAGATTATAGAAATTGTGGTAAAAACTCTTATTTGCAAACAATTGATTAACCTATCGAGAATGATTGCCCAATTGCATATTTGGCTTTTTAAATCTAGAAGAAAGGGAAAAAAATATCTTAAACCCTAAAAGAGTCTAAGAGATTACACATTAAGTGGAAAGTGGGATAATTTCAAAAAAAAAAGAAACCATATAGTTTAGATGGGTTCTAGAGCCATCGATTCCTTGCAACATTAGGATTGTGAGTAATTTGGTGCCCACAATTCTGATTTCAAGGTTTAAGTTGGGATCTCCTATCACTTAGAAAAAGCAAAGACTAAGGACCTTAAAATCATTGGAAAATCCAAGAAAAGTACTTAGTTGCATAGGAGAAACTCCTCTAACTAAGCAATCACTCATGTGCATATAAATAGTGTGCACTTAGGTCTTGTTTGCATTAGACAAGTTACCAAGGAAGTAAATGGAATATATTAGTGAACATTGAAGACCATTTGAACCAATGAAAAACAAAACGTAGAGGTGTGAGACTGTTGATTAGCTTGAGACATTGTGCAGTAGCAACCAACCACATCAGAGTAGTACAAGGGACCATCTATCATCTCAGCTCCTTAACAATCTCAAGGAAACCAAAAACCTTGCAAGTTGGACCAAAAATACCATAAATGCAATCTAATGATTGCTCCAATGAGAGCAATTAACCAAGTTCAATGTAGGTTTTTTTTGTTGGGTCACAAAGTGAGTGTGCATAATCCAAGTCTAAGAGTTGGCCAATAAGATACCTAAGGCCTCTTGAGGAACCCTTTTGTAGTGGACATGGTATCAAAAGGGTATATCAATGAATGTCCTAGCTAACCTTAGATAGAGCCATCAACTGCATGCACCTTTGGACTCTTAGAACATCCACTATCAACTTCGAGTAAAGAGAGCAATTGAATAGACACACAATGGCCAATAGTAAGCACTTCCCTAAAAATTTTCAAAGGACTAAGTTATCTACTCAATAAAACCCTAATTGTCTCTAGGGGAGTACTTGAGAGACTCAAACCCAAAGGAAACCCAAAAAAATCATTTGTGCATTGTAGATTAAGTGGGTGATTGAAACACCTCGAGTACCTTAGTCAGTTGGGTGCATGGAAACCAACATAGAAAGATATGGATCAGAGAGAAAAAAAAAAAGAATACAAGTCACAATTCAAGTGTTGCAGAACTTTTGGAAATTTTATCTCTTTGTGCACTAAGATGCGCTCCTTCATCCCATATCAAAATGTGTGAAATGAACAATTCTACATATTAATATACTCAGACTTTCAAAACAAACAACATAGAGAGAGACAGAGAACAGGCTTCGAAAGTCTAGTGAGATTAAACTTACCTCAGAATGAAGCTCACCAGGCATGGATGGAGCCACCAATGCATGAAAAAAGTCTCTCAAGGCATGCATACTCCCTTTGGACACTCATTTCTCATTATATTTACCTCCATTGTGCAAGAACAAGACAGAAAAGTGCATGATAAGAAGGATTTATGAGATTTGGAAGAGCTCTTGATTGACCAAATGGAAGAAGACTACAAAAATGAGCTCTAATTGAGCTTTATATAGAAATTATTGGACTTGTCCACACCCAAAAGTGGAAAGTCTAGTTAAAAATAATCATACACTACATGTAGAGTTATTACATCTAGTTTATTGAGCTATCTAACCTAAGGTAAGTGAGATAATAACATTGGTGAGCTTTCCAAGACTTGGGGAATTACAAAATTCAATACATCCATAAGGATTTAATGTTCTCGACTAAGTGGGAATACTGCAAAAGAGTATGGGCATTCCCAAAAAATTTTCTATGAGTCTTTGCCTTGTTGTACTTCATATTGCACTCTTTTCTTGCTTGTTTGCTACTATATCTTTAATTTTCCTTTAATCTGTAACAAAACCCATCCAAAGAATTTTGTGATGGAGAGTGTTAATCTCCAAAAGAACAAGTTAACCTTGAAATTAGATCACCTCTATATCAAGGTTAACCTTAGACTCCACCAAACTTAGAGATCATCCACCAAATTATCAGAAATATTGAAAGTTCTGAAAAATCAACTTCTCAGAAAAGTCTGCTGCAGATTAGTCACTCATTGACTAATCAATCCTGTAAAGTTTTTGATAAAACTTTGCACAACACTTCGCCTTAAGGTTGCGCAACTTTGCCAAGTTAAATCTCTCAAAAAGATTAAGTACACACTGAGAAATGTGTGAAACACTTTACCTATGTCTGAAAGTGCTTCTCTGCAATGGCGACTTTGACACCTGCAACTTCTTAGCACTGGTTCTCCCAACTCTGAACCCGTTTGATCAAGATCTTCTAGCCATAGATAGCTTATCTTCCAACTTAGATTTTGAGCCCTCACTTGTGTAAAACTTTACACTGTGGACTGAGCACTGGCCATTTCTTTGAAGATGAAATGTGCGCCAGATTTCTCGACTCTCAGAACATCTTCACATATGAATGTTCCTAAGCAAAATTCTCACAACCTGATTGAAATTAAACTCTCAAATTCTAGCCATAGATAGATTAGCTATGGACTTAGATACGTGCAAAAGGATTCCTCAAAAGATTAAACACAGAAGGAGAATGGGAGAGAAGATCGACGCGCAGAATTCTACTAAATTTTCTTTTTCATTACTTTTCACACATATGGTTGATGATACATACAATGTTCATCACCTCTTCACCTATTCTTCTCTATCTGATCTATATCATTCTCTCTTACTATGAATACGTATCTGTAGATATATATACGAGTCTAACTCGTCACCTTTTTCAAAATACATTGAACTATTTACAAGAGTAATATACAAAAGAAACATTTCTGATTCCATTTTCTTCCTCTGAAAGTAATCTTCATTCTTCCATATGTCTTCTCACTTTGATCTTCATAAAATCACTATTGATGATTGTTCTGCTCCAACAGCTCCCCCTCAATCTTCAATTGTGATTACCTGTATCTTCTTTATTCCTGCCATATCTTTAAACCTCTGCAATTTAGGTCCATCCAAACTTTTAGTCATCATATCTGCAAGTTGATCTTTTGTAGGGGTGTGTATGACTTCAATTTCCTTCTCAATGACCTTCTCTCTCAGAAAATGATATTGTATTTCAATATGCTTAGTTCTAGCATGAAATACAGGATTAGCTGCCAAGTATAATGAACTCATATTGTCTCCACAAATAATAGGAGTACTCTGAATCACATCAAAAACTTTCAAAAGTGTCTTTAGCCATATTACCTCTTTTGCAGCTTCCACCATACCTTTATATTCTGCCTCTGTAGATGACAAAGCAACTGTATGTTGCTTCTTAGAACACCATGAAATCAATTTGTCTCCTACATAGCACAAGTATCCATGTGTTGATCTTCTATCATCCACATTACCTGCCCAATCTGCATCACTATATATCTTGATTCTTGTATCTGAAGTAAACCCATAGTACAACCCTTCTCTGAGTGTACCCTTGATGTACCTAAGTACTCTTTGTCCTGCAATCCAATGTTCCTTTCTAGGACAATGCATGAATTGTGAAAGCACACCAACTGCATATGACAAGTCAGGCCTTGTCAATGTAGCATAAATCAAGCTACCAACCAAACTTTGATAGAGTTTCATATCTCTGAACTCTTCTCCTCCAAACCTAGACAATTTATGGTTCACTTCCAAAGGTGTAGGTGCAACCCTGCAATCTTCCATTTTAAATTTGGTTAGCAAATTTTTAAGATACCTTTCTTGGGTCACATATACTCCATGTTGAGTATAAGTGATCTCCATTCCCAAGAAGAATGATAAGTTCCCCAAATCACTGATTTTGAACTCTTTCTCCATCTGCTTTTTGATCATTTGTATCCCCTTATCATCTGTTCCTGTAAGTATTATGTCATCAACATAAATACACACATAAATGAATCCATTTTCACTTGCTTTGACTAGCAAGCTACTATCTGCCTTTGATGCTTGAAATCCAAGATCATTCAAGAATTTTACAAGCCTATAATTCCAAGCCCTTGGGGCTTGCTTCAACCCATACAAAGCTCTCTTGAGCTTACACACATAATTTGGACTCACTTGATCTTTGAACCCATCTGGTTGCTCCATGTAGACTTCATCTGAAATGTAACCATTCAAGAAAGCATTTTTAACATCTAATTGAGATAACTTCCAACCTTTACAAGCAGCAATTGCAATGAGTGTCCTGATGGTTGTCATCTTTGCCACAGGACTATAAGTCTCATCATAGTCCACTCCATATGTCTGTGCATACCCTTTCACAACAAGTCTAGCTTTGTACCTAGACACACTTCCATCTGCAAATCTCTTTGTTTTGTAAACCCACTTACATCCAATAATCTTCTGACTATTAGGTTTAGGAACCAAATCCCATGTTTGATTCTCTATCAATGCATCATACTCCTCTTGCATAGCATCTTCCCAATTCTTCTTCCCTTTGGCTTCTTCATATGTAGAAGGATCTTCATCTGCTTTTACCAAATAAGCATAATCTTTAGTAGTCAAGAATGAAGTGTCATAGCTATACCTTGTAGGTTGCCATTTGTGCCTAGATGATCTCCTAACTTCTGCACTTCTTGAGGTCTCTGGTTCATCACATTCTGGATCAAACCTTGGCCTCTCTTCAACTTCAATCTGCACTTCATTACTCTCACTTTCATCAAGTAATTGAACCTTTGCTTTACCTTTCCTTTGTTCCACTACTTCTTCATCATCTGCATGTACATTATATTTACCTGCATACCAAGTACCTTGCTCATCAAATGTAACATCCTTGGATACAATAAATTGCTTTGTGGATGGACTCCACAACCTGTATCCCATTTGCTTATCATCATAACCAATGAATACATACTTTTCTGCCTTAGGCTCCAACTTATGCCTCAATTGAGATGGCACATATGCATATGCCAAGCATCCAAATATTCTGCAATGATCCAAGGTAGGTTTCTTACCCCACCAAGCTTCATATGGTGTCATACCCTGCAAAGCTTTACAAGGCAATCTATTAACCAAATATGTAGCTGTATTAACAGCCTCAGCCCACAAATAATTTGGGCAATTCTTCTCTTTCATCATGGACCTTGCAAACTCAACAAGAGTCCTATTTCTTCTTTCTGCTACCCCATTTTGTTGAGGAGAGTACCTGCAAGTAACTTCTCTCTTTATACCTGCATTCCACAAATAATCATTGAACTCATTTGAAAAATACTCTCCCCCTCCATCTGACCTTAGTCTCTTCAATTTTTGACCTGTAATCCTTTCTGCATATGCATGATAGTGTTTAAATGTATTAAACACTTCTGACTTTTCCTTAATCACATAAATTGTGATCCACCTGGTAGCATCATCAACATATATGGCATAATATCTTGAACCATTTATACTAAAGTCCTTTGAAGGACCCCACACATCTGTATGCACCAACTCAAGTCTTTCTGAATACATAAATCCATGCTTGGAATAGGATTGCTTATGAGCCTTACCTAATTGACATGCCTCACATCTGTATGTCATGTGTTGACCTGCAATGTTAGGCATTCCAAGTACTGAATCATTGTTAATCATTTCTTTGATACCTCTTTCATTAAAGTGTCCAAGTCTTTTGTGCCAAAGATCCAATTCTGACACCTTCTGCTCTCCATATGTGAACATAGCATGTCCAACATTTCCTTGTACCTTCAATGTGAAAAGCCTTCCTTCTTTCTTTCCTGCAATAACTTGTTTATACCCTTGACTAGGGTCTTCCACATAAACTCCATCATTTGTGAACCTTACCTCATAACCTTTTTCCACAATTTGACCTACACTGATCAAATTCTTTGGAATTGTGGGAACATAAAGTACCTTACTCAGAAGAGTGCTCCCATCCTTAGCCTTGACTGAACCAATTGACTTTACCTTATGCTTTGTATTATCACCTGTCTGTACTGTATGATTGATTGCATTATGATCTAGGTCAGTCATCAAAGCAATATTTCCACTCAAATGATTACTACATCCTGAATCAATATAAAACACTCTCATGTCCTCATGTGAAGTTTCACATGTATTCATAATGAGAGTCGAATCCTCCTTTTGATCTGATGCATAGTTGTAGTAGGTGCTATTATAGGATTGATTTTGGAAGCTTCTTCCTCCACCTCTTCCAAAAGAATTCCTACCACCTCTACCTCTGAAGTTTCCTCTCTGAAATCTACCTCCTCTTCCTCTTTGATTAAAGTTCTGATAATTACCATTGTTTTGATTATTATGCCAACAATCATGAGATAGATGATTGGTCTTACCACATATCCAACAAGCTCTTGCATTCTCTTTGTTGTTTCTGCCTCTTCCTCTACTTCTGCCATTTCCTCTTCCTCTTATGAAGTTTGCTTGGTTTGAAGTACCTTCTTCTTCACCTGATTGTTGCTTCCCTTTGTTGGCTTTCTTCTTGTCTTTAGAGTACATTGCATGACCTGCACTCTTATCAACATCTCCTTTGATATCATTCTCAAAAGTTAGCATATGACCTAACAATTGATTCAAATCAGGAGTAAAGTGATCTAATGAAAGTTCTGTAGATAAAATGAAAGGCTTCCATTTCTCATCTCCTCTTAGTCCTGTGAGTATTTGTCTTACCAATTTGTCTTCTTCAATATCTTCATCCACTGCACCTAGAGAATCTGCAATGTCCTTCATCTTTGTCACATAATCAGAAATTGATTGTGAGGCCTTCTTCTTGAAGGTAGTAAACTCTGCCCATAGTGAAGCCTTCCTTGATTTGGTTGTATTTTGGAAATGCTCTTCCAAAGCATTCCAAATGTCACAAGCACTTTCAAGTCCTCTAATGTGAGGAAGCAAATAGTCATTGACTGCCATGTAGATGATGCTTCTTGCTTGAGCATCCTTCTTCATCCAATTCTTCAAGTCTGCAAGCTCCTCCCTAGTTGGAACACTAGGATCTCTGAATTCTGGCTTTTCTTCATCTCCTGTGATGTATCCTATCAGATCTTTGCTCATAAGGTGAGCTTCCATCCTCATAGACCATGCAGGATAGTTCTCTCTATCCAACTTTTCAATTTGGAGACTATCTCCCATCTTTACTTCACCTGTAGCTTCAAATCTTTAACCTTTACAGATAACAAATGTACCTTTACTTCGAATGTTGCTCCTTTTGATCCTTTTGATGCTCTTTGTATGTCTTCCTTTGATTTTTCTTCAACCTTTACCCTTCTGCACCTTCAAGATGTAAAGTTTTGTACTTCTGCAATAGTCGGAGTCTCCTTCACTTCAATTTTGACACAACCTGCTCTGATACCACTGATGGAGAGTGTTAATCTCCAAAAGAACAAGTTAACCTTGAAATTAGATCACCTCTATATCAAGGTTAACCTTAGACTCCACCAAACTTAGAGATCATCCACCAAATTATCAGAAATATTGAAAGTTCTGAAAAATCAACTTCTCAGAAAAGTCTGCTGCAGATTAGTCACTCATTGACTAATCAATCCTGTAAAGTTTTTGATAAAACTTTGCACAACACTTCGCCTTAAGGTTGCGCAACTTTGCCAAGTTAAATCTCTCAAAAAGATTAAGTACACACTGAGAAATGTGTGAAACACTTTACCTATGTCTGAAAGTGCTTCTCTGCAATGGCGACTTTGACACCTGCAACTTCTTAGCACTGGTTCTCCCAACTCTGAACCCGTTTGATCAAGATCTTCTAGCCATAGATAGCTTATCTTCCAACTTAGATTTTGAGCCCTCACTTGTGTAAAACTTTACACTGTGGACTGAGCACTGGCCATTTCTTTGAAGATGAAATGTGCGCCAGATTTCTCGACTCTCAGAACATCTTCACATATGAATGTTCCTAAGCAAAATTCTCACAACCTGATTGAAATTAAACTCTCAAATTCTAGCCATAGATAGATTAGCTATGGACTTAGATACGTGCAAAAGGATTCCTCAAAAGATTAAACACAGAAGGAGAATGGGAGAGAAGATCGACGCGCAGAATTCTACTAAATTTTCTTTTTCATTACTTTTCACACATATGGTTGATGATACATACAATGTTCATCACCTCTTCACCTATTCTTCTCTATCTGATCTATATCATTCTCTCTTACTATGAATACGTATCTGTAGATATATATACGAGTCTAACTCGTCACCTTTTTCAAAATACATTGAACTATTTACAAGAGTAATATACAAAAGAAACATTTCTGATTCCATTTTCTTCCTCTGAAAGTAATCTTCATTCTTCCATATGTCTTCTCACTTTGATCTTCATAAAATCACTATTGATGATTGTTCTGCTCCAACATTTTGAAAGGGCTAGGGAGCATAAGGACCAAGGCAATGCTCTTAAACTTAACAACTTCTTTGTAAATGTAAGTTATATAGTCTCTTTGAGTCTAGAATAAAAATTTCATAACCTTGTGTTACTCCCAAGGGACTACTACAAAGAGGAGACTATCTTCTAAGAATCTATTAGGAGACTTCTCGTGAATTCATATCAAGTTCTTTGGTGATTTCCAAATTTTGTTCTAAGGATCAAATAGAAAGATTGTTTGTGTGTCACTTGTGCTTGTGAGCATAAGAGTGTTTGATATCAAATTCTTGTGAGTCATCCAAGTATTTGCACAAATAAGGCATTATTCATATGATTGGCAATCTGGGAAGATAATAAGAAACAAGTGTACAATTAGTACATAGGGACCATTCCAAACAAGACCAAGCACAACAACACAGAAAGGGATCATCATCCAAGAACACAATTTGAAGATGAGCATCTCAAAGAAGAGTGTCGAGAAGCTTTCTAGGTTTTCTTGAATCTTAATGCAATAATCAAAGACCTCAATTCACAACTATCCACCTCACAATAGGAAAAGTAAAGTTTCCACGAGAAGATATCATTATTAAAAAGAAGACAAAAAGAAACCCAGATTCTATGGGAGACACTATTAGATATGCTCAATGCCTCACCCTTATGTAGCACCACCATTGTTTCCATGACATTATCTTTTTTAAGCCCACATGTAATGAGGAGAACCCATGTGAGAGTGTTAGACATTGGTAGTTTCTTGACTTTGAGGTTAGATGAGGTCTAAAGCAAACCATAAATGGGTAGTTTGGCAGATTACTTCTAAGCCATTGGATTCGGATTGATCCTATGTGAAGACTAACCCAAATCAAGGGCTAGAAATAAAATTATCTTTCTTACTTTGGAAAGTGTTTATTTAATGTGGGCCATTGGATTTAGAATTGATCTTAAGTATGGATTAAGCAAGATCAAGGGCTACAGGCAAATGGTTACGGATCCTACTTTTCTACCATTGGATTTGAGCTTAAATCAATGGTGGATATTATTTTTTGCATGGATCATGATACCACCACCATAGAACATGGGTAGTCTGACTTAGGCTTGGACAACATTATAAGGATGGTCCGTTCCCATCTAGGATTATATTTTGTGGTTTCTAAAACCATTAATGTGTCCATATTAGTACCCATTGTGTTGGCCTATAGCCCTTTGCCTAGCATCTATCTAGATCAACATCTAAGCTCCATATAGGGAGTGCATGGGTGGATAGAACCATCTATTTCTTTTGTATTGTTTGTGTTATCTTGTGTTAGAGTTTTGCATTTGAATCCACTTTCCATTACAACCATATCTATTATGCTTTTCTCATAAATAGCAATATCTCTCTTTCTTTCTAACCTTGATTCTATTTATATGTGTTTTGGTAATTCTACATGATATTAGAGTTTCATCACTATTCATGGTTTTATTTTCTTATATGGTATAAGAGCTCATGAAGGTGTAGAAGATTGCAAAGATCATGGAGGCCAAGAATTCAACACTAGAGTTCTCTTCTGTTATAAGAAGAGTCACTTTTGAAGAGATGGTATGAACCATCTCTTAGGCTTCTTTAGTAGGGCACACACATGAGTGCCATGTGGCACCTATGTGAGTTGTCACCCATGTGACTCTAATTCAAGAGGGAATCAAAGGATAGTGGGTACGCAGCTAGGCGGAAATTTTTTGAGAGAGCATCTCCGTGAAGGATCTGGCATTGTTTCTCATGTAGAAGAACAAGGAAAATGAGGGGCATCCTCAAGATTTGAGCAACATTGGTATCAGAGCAGCTTGAAAGAACAAACCCTTAAATTAGAGAGAGATCTAAGTGGCATTACATCTCTCATTCAACAGCTAAAGTCTCAAATGATCTCACTTGAGACTCATGTCACCTCTTTCCTAGCTAGGAAGGAAAGAGGAAACCCTACTCTTCCTCTAGAGATGACTAGGAGAGATACTTCTCTTCCTAGTAAGCACAAAGGAGAGAGCTATACGGAATCTCCCCTCTTGAAAGACTTAAAGCCACCTACTTTTACGGGGGATGACCGAGATAGAAACAAGGATGCAATCTACACTTTTTTACAAGAGTGGCATGATTTGCATCAACTGAAGGGCACCCCACCAGAGTACTGTGTGCTAGAGGCGAGTCTCTCGCTTGGTCCACAGGGCTTATACGTGGTGGATGAGTCTCAAGGAGGCAAACTCGATCCCTACTGATTGGACTCAGTTTGAGACTCTTTTTCTAAAAGAGTTTCTTCATGAGAATGAGGAGGAGAGGAATTGGGATGAGTGGGATAGGATTACACAAAGAGGTAGGCCTCTTACAGTCTACATATACCACTATAGGGAGATTATTTTGAAACTTAAGGGCTTAGATGATTTCCAGAAAACCATAGGGTTTGTTAGAGGCTTAGATAAAGCCATTAAGATAGAAGTCAGAAGGAATTCTCCTAAGACGTTTGAGGAGGCGATCAAGTATGCACAGATTTATGAGGACCATAACCGTCCTCAATACACTCCTATGGAGACGAATCAGCCTCTCAAGCCTCTTAGCACGACTAAATTCAAGAAGAAGTAATTTTCATTAAAAAACAAAGATCACAAGGGCCTAGGTTACCTACAGATCACTTTGAGAGGGCCAAAAGAGAGAACCTATGCTTTAGGTGTTTATCTCCTAGCCATTCACAGTGGAACTGTCCACTCAAGAAGGGGGAAGAGAAGAACGGAGGACTAGAGACTAGTACGGCCCCTGAAAAGGGCAAAAAGGTGGTCCACCTAGTGCAGACCGTTCCTATTCATGGCAGCTCTAGCTGCAAGGGAGTGGAGGTGATGCACGAGGATATAGAGCACACCTGTTGTTTGACTCAGTTGTTGTGGTCACCCCTGGATCACGTGACCTAGTTAAGCTGCATGGTAGTATATACCGGACCAGGCTGTGGGTCATGATAGATGACTCTGCCACTCATATTTTATAAACTATGCTCTAGTCAAGAAATTAAAGATTCCCCAACAACCCAGTGCACATAAATACATAGTATCTATGATGCAAGGGGAAGATAAGAGGATATGGGATACTATGGTATCCAATTTGGAAGTCAAGATGCAGGATTATATAGATTATATGGACTTCCAAATTATGAATATGGAGAGGAGAGACCTTGTGTTAGGAAGTGAGTGGCTATGGGGATTGGGAGACACACTTAAATGTAGCTATCAAAACAACACACTTGAATTTGAAAAGAATGGAAATAAAGTTTGTATTCAGCGAGAGAGAGATGTACCTAGTGCACCTCTCATTTCATCCTTAGAGTTGTATAGTCTTGTTTTTTCTCAACATGTACAGGAGATGTTTTTATTGTATAATCATGATATTGAGCATTGTACAGACAGTTCATCTGATGTATATTTTCATGCTAGGAATGTAAATATGGAAAGGACTTTCTATTATTCCTTTTTGCAAGAGTGTGTGGTTAAAAGTTTTAAGGATCTTATGTTTGAGTATAGAGATGTTTTTCCCACTGACTTACCTAGAGGGCTACCACTTGAGAGAGGGGACATTGACCATGCCAAGAAGGTGGTTATTAACACTAACCCTATTTGTAAGCCACCTTATAGGCTTAGTGTTTCTCAGCATGAGGAGGTTGAGAGGCAATTACAGGATTTTTTAGATAAGGGCTTCATTAAACCTAGTAACTCACCTTGGGCATCGCCAATGCTCCTATTTTAAAAAAATGGCTCTATGAGGATATGTATAGACTATAGAGCACTTAATAAGGTAACTATCAAAAATAAGTTTCCAATGCCTAGATTGGAAGATCTATTTGATCAGTTACATCAAGCCAGGTGTTTTACCAAGCTTGACCTTAGATCAGGATATCATCAGATTAGGATTAGGGCAGAGGATGTCCTTAAGACTGCATTTAGGACTAGAAATGGGCACTATGAGTTTTTGGTGATGCCTTTTGGTCTCACCAATGCTCCTACCACTTTCATGAAGGTCATGAATAGTGTTTTATGGATCTATCTAGGACACTTTGTAGTAGACTTTTTGGATGACATTCTAATCTATAGTGCATCAGAAGAGGAGCACTTGGAACACTTAAGAAAGGTATTTCAAGTGCTACCGGAAAATTCACTCTTTGCTAAAGAGCCAAAGTGTGAATTTTTCAAAACAGAGGTTAGATACCTTGGGCATATAGTCTCCGAGGATGGAATCCAGATGGATCCTGAAAAAGTAAGGGCTATTATGGAATGGCCACATCCAAGGCACGTGGAAGAGTTGTAGATCTTCCTAGGTTTATCAGGTTTCTATCAAAGATTCATTAAGAATTATGCCAGAATTGTTGTCCCGATGACGGAACAGCTTAAAGGGAAAGGGAAAGCCTTTCATTGGGAAGACAAACAGAAGCAAAGTATGGAGAAATTGAAAGTAGCAACTGCAGATCCCAATAAACCCTTTGTGGTTGAGACTGACGCGAGTGATTTTGCTATAGGAGTGGTTTTAGTTCAGGATGGTTGACCTATAGCGTTTGAGAGTAAGAAACTAGAACCGGCTTAGAAGAATTACTGCGTCTATGAGAAGGAGTTGTATGCAATTGTCCATGCTTTGAAGAAGTGGCATCATTATTTATATGGTGCCGAATTCATGATAGTGTTTGATCAAGAGAGCATTAAGTGGCTCTCTAATCAAACAGACGTTAAAGGTCGTAAGGCCCGATGGGCAAAGACCCTTTAGGAGTTTGATTATGAGCTTAGGTATAGGAAGGGAAAGTTTAATGTAGTGGTTGATTCACTTAGCTGCATGCCTATCCTCAATGGACTGAGTTTTACTCAGATCACTAGTGAGCTACTTGAGTCCATTAGAGGGAAATGTAGGCTTGATCCTGCATATTCTGAGATTTGGGAAGCCATAGAGAATGGGGATTGTGATATACAGGTTTCCAGTGAGGATGGAGTATCGATGGGTACTCAAGAAGGATTCAAGTGGAAGAATTATAGTGTTTAGGAGTTAACAAGACTTATGATCTTGTTAAGAGGCAGTTTTATTGGCCTGGACTTCTGTCACTCTAGCACAATGGCAAGTACCAACGTGAGGAGATACACCTCATAAATGTCAATCTGTGGAGATGTGAGGACCGGTATGAAGACCGTGAGCAAGTGATGGCACAAGTGCGTGAGTGAAAGCACACAAGCATGCACACACATAGACACACACACGCACAAAGTAAGAGCAAAGAGTGGAACAATGGAAGGACTTCGATTGCAAAAGAGTTCTCTTACAAAGCTGAAATCTACAACAAGCTAACCTCAAAAATGAGCTCTCTAGCCCTTTTTATAGTTTTTTGAGTGGTTTTGGCCCTGCCCAGACCTAGAGTCTCGCCTAGTTAAAAATTAGGTTCCAGGGCTTATTTGGGGGCTCAAACAGAATCTAAAAATTATGAAAATTGGTACGATGATACTTCTAATACTCCTCAAGCTTGACGACTCCTGGGCTTGAACAAAATGGAGTTGCAAAAATGGAAAATGGTATTTACAATGGTTTTTAGCGATAAAAATCACTATTTTTATAGGGATTTGTTCTGAAAATTTGACATGTGCTTCATGGAGCTCCCTACATGCTCCTTCTTATTGTGTGTCCACTTCCTTGATGTGCTTCTATGCTTGTGCTTGACCTTGACTGTCAACACTCCCCCCCCTCTTGAGTGTGTCGTCCCTGAAAGACCCTTGTTGTAGTGGTTGTTTCATGTAGTACTTTGAGAGGTAGTGTCCCTTATGTATCAACCAGGGATGTCCATCTTCCAAATTTAACGTGGTCCATAGTTGAGTTCTTCATGTCCTCTGCTATCCTTTGCAAGCTTTATTTCCTGTATATGTACTTCTGCCTTTCATGATGGTGTATTTAGGAGCTTCCCCAAAAATTGTTGGTTGCTCAAAAGAGGTCAATGGTGATTTTGAGTAGTTGTCGATTGTGAATTACTCCATAGGTTCTGATGTTGTAGCCTGGATGTCCTCTAGATCTTCCAAATATGGCTTTCACAAATTTTATGCCAAGTACTTGTAACCCATAATGGGTGATGGGTAAGTGCATTAGTGCATGGGTTGAACAAAATATGTGCCTTGCACATGGCCTTGCAATGTGGCCCTATGTATGCATACTTGGGGAATGCATTGGAAGAAGTATGGTGCAACAAATGGGGTCTTGAGCAAAGTGCTCAAGGGTATGCTGACGAAGAGGTTTCCTAATCTATCATGGTTATATTGTTGGAGCATACAATTCTTACCATCGTGAAAGGTCTGTCAATAGTCGTCTCTTCGTGTTGTACTCCCATCATGGTGATTGACCATGGGCTTGTCCTTCGTTGCGGATGGATGTCCTTGTTGATGATCCACTAGTGAGATTCTTGGATTGCCTGGTCCTGTTTCTTCTTCTCGTCTCTCTTTTTTCTCTTTTTTTTGGGACAATGTCACAAACAAGAAGAGAGTGGTTAGTAGCAATAAAATATTTTACATATGTCAAGTGTGTCTCATGTGCCTCGGATTTCTCAATTGTGTCTATGCACGGCCGTGTAATGTGGCCCTATATTAATGCACACTTTGGAAATGCATGACCTGAATGGTGCAAGAGACAAGGTTATGCCAAAGGCACATGGTTGTTGCTCATTGAGGTTGTCACTGTTGCTGGTGGACGTTGATGCAGTCTTTGTTGGAGGGAGCCAATGGATCTTGAAATGATGTGATCAATCGATGGTGAAACGACAACTGGCCCTTCCTCCCTTTAGGGATCCATTTGAGAACAGTGTTTGGCTGTGTAGAGATCAACTTTGGAGTCTTCATCTATGGATGGTTGCTTGAATTTTTTATCCCTAGTGGTTGGAGCCTTAATTCTGTGGAAGTTACTAGTACTTCTGGCTTCCAAACCCATATCCTTGATGATTGTCTTCTGACTTTTGCCGAAGGGTTGATTTTATCTTCTTTTGTTCTTTGTGCTCGGTTCTTACCCTTTTCTCTCCTTGGCTTCTTTGTTGAGACCTTTTTCATGGTGGAGAGCATAGGCCTTTGTGCATGTAAGAGTGCTTTAGGAACCCACATATGTAATTGCCCTTGTTGAGATGTACCTAATTTTTTTGATACCCAAATTTGTGGAAGACCTTTTGGTTGAGCTGGTCCTGGTTGGTTGGTTCTTGTCTTCCCATGGTTGGCTTTCCTGGGTGGGAATCGTATTGGCACAGCTAGTGGTTGCTCTCCTTTTCGTACCCAGATTTGCTTCATGCCCGAAACTACTTTCTTCTTGAAATCTCTTGTCTCTTTGATATAGAATTTGTCATGTATTGTTTTGCTTGCCTTTTTGGTTGAGTTGTGGTGGTGGCATTAGTCCTTGCACAAGAGGAGGAGTTCGCTTGTCTTTGAGCCTGTTCTTCCATGATTGAGTTCTTTGGGAACATAGAGTTTTTGACACCTACAACATCTTTTTTGCTAAGATTAGTCCTAGAAGAACTAAGAGAATGTGTGACACCAGGATTTGTGAGCATGTAATTCTCTAATTCTACTGTGATGCATTGTTCATGTACCCAAACTTCAAGAAGTTGTCTTCTGATATTTAAGTTGACTGCATGGTCAAAAATCCAATCTTGACCCAAGACAACTTGTTCTGTAAGGTCCTCATCTTCACACACTAGCATTTTGACTTACATTGGGATGACCTGAAGGTAGATGGGAAACTCCACCTCGCCCAAACAAGGGGTTTCCACACCTCCGAACCCTATGAGATAGGCTTTTATAGGCTTGATGTTCAATTGTAGGTCTTGGCAGTATGAAAGTCCATCTACACTAGTTGTTGCACCTGAATCAACCAATGCTCTCTCAATCCTTACACTCTTTCCTCGTCCTACCTCAACGGTCACAAAGGGTCGTCGGTCGATTATTCAAGAAGTGATTATGCCCGAGTTTTGGCACATGTCCATATGATATTTTGGGGCTTTTGGGTTGACATCTAGGCCTAGTCGCCTTAACTTATTTCACCTAATGTGCTCTCTAGCCTCTGCCTATGCTTCTTCTCTAACCCTTAACTCGTCTTCTTTTCACTTCTTGGCAGTGTTGAGTTTCATTAACATATCTTCTGTCAGAGGTTCTTGATACAACTTGACTCGACATCCACTAATATAGTTTGGCAAGATGTCACCTTCTAGAGTGGCCAATTGAACCGCACCACTAGTGGAAATTCTATTAATGATCATGGGTCCACATCCTCGTTTCTCCAATTTGCGGGCATGTTGTTTTAGTGTATAAACCAACACCAGATCTCCTTCTTTCAATCCTTTATCCTTGATGTGTGCATCAAAGTATGCCTTTTGTCTTTTCTTTGCAGCATAAGTGCCTGCTGCCACTCGTATCCTCGTCTCACCTAAGCGTTCTAGATCAAAGATCCTAGAGGACAATTCATGTCCATTCCATTCATGCTCTTGTGCTACCTTTAAAGCAGGGATTAGAAAGTCCAATGGCAGCACAACATTCTGTCCGAAGTCCATCTAAAATGGGGTGGCATTGAGTACTATTTTGTAGGCAACTCGATAAGCCCAAAAAGCATGATGAAATTGTTTGTCCCAATCAGAGCGTTTATTATTTACAAGTTTTGTGAATACGTTATATAGGATCTTATTCGTGCTCTTGGCTTGTCCGTTAGCTTGTGGATGATAGGGGGCAGACTTCTTATGTATTACCAAGAATTCTTGGAGAAGGTTTTCAATAACTTTGTTCAAGAAGTGCGTACCTCTATCACTTACTAACTCTATTGGTAACCCATATCTGGTGAACACGTTCTCAAATAAGAACTTAGTCATCTTTTGAGCATCATTCCTTGTCGTGGCTTTGACTTCGACCCACTTTGTGAGGTAATTTGTGTCTACAATAATGTATTCTGCATGGGAGTTTCTAGCAGAGGGGTTAATAGGACCTACGAAGTCTATTACCCACTTCGAGAATGTGCATCCTCCCATCATTGGTCTCAAAGGCATCTCATCTTTTCTGACTGGATATTGGGCACGTTGGCATGTGTTGCATTTCTTCACATAGGTATGTGCATCCATATGAAGAGTGGGCCACCAAAGTCCTGAAAATAGGATAGTCTTAATTACTCTGTCAGGACCAAAGTGTCCACCGACAGCACTGCTATGTGTAGTTTCTAAGATTTCCAAATAATCTGATTTATGAATGCACAATCTTAGGTAACCATCTTTTCCTCTTCGGTATAGGTTTTCTCCAACTAAGGCATAGTCTTTAGCCTCTTGCTCCATGCTTTGTTTTCTTGCTAGACTAGCCTCATTGGGTGATGTACCCGATCTCATAAATTCTATCAATGGAGCGCTCCAATCCGGAATTAATGACATTTGATAAAGGGTGGCATGCTCCACTGGGGGTCTCTCTTTGCAAATTGAACAATTCTTAATCCACTCATGTATTTCTTTATCCATGCTAGGCCAATACACTCCTAAGCATCTTAGATTCTACAATGTTCGTTGTTTAAAGTAGTGATTTCCTAGCAATCCTTCATGGGCTTGTTGCAACCAACTGCTATGTTCATCGTCCTCAACAAAACAAGCTAATACACCCTTTGTACCTTGTTTGTACATGCTTCCTGTCAATATTTCATATTTTTGTGATTTTACAATTTCATCTTTGTTTGTTTTTACATTCTTATTTGCGGGTCTGAAGGTTAAGACAGGTACCAACTTATTTGCCCATTTTGGAACAACTTCCAAATTGAACAGATAAGCATCGGGCAATTCATCAGACACTCCTTGTGGTGACTCGCCTGAAGTGATGCAAGAAAGATGGTCTGCCCTGAGGTGGGTTCTACCTTTCCTAACAACCACTTCAAATTCATATTCCATTAGTAAGAGAAACCATCTTACTAAGCGTCCTGTATTGCAAGGTTTATTGACCAAATATAATAAAGCTTGATGATCAGTGAAAAACTTAAACTTGTTGGCCAATAAGTAGTGTCTAAACTTCTTTACAACATATACCATGCCTAAACCTTCTCGCTCAGTTGTGGTATAGTTTCGTTTAGCAGCGTTCAATTGCCTGCTAGCATATGCTATAGGCAAATCTAAATTTCCTTCACCTGTCGGTTGTGACAGCACACATCCTATTGCATAATTGGATGCATCCACGTGGACATGGAATGGCTTATTCCAATCAAGAGTGGTCAATATTGGTGATGTGCACAAATGTATCTTCAGTTCATTGAAGGAATTTTTGCATTCATCATTCCACTCAAAGTTTGTTAGCAAGGCATAAAGAGGTTTGGCTATGATTGCATACATGTGGATGAACCTACGGTAATATCCACAATGGCCCATAAAGGCGTGTACCTCTTTAATGTTCCTTGGCCTCGGCAACTCAGCTATGGCTTTTATTTTGTCCTCGTCTATTGATATTCCGTTCTTAGAAACAATGTGACCTAAGATTTTACCTTGTCGTACCATGAACACACACTTCTCTAGGTTCAAACACACTCGATATTCTCTACACTTGTTGAAAATCTGTCTGATCTTATGGATGTGGTATCTTCGTTCTTGGGAATGAGCACATAGATCATCCACATATACTTCTAAGTTCTTTCGCAAGAAGTCCTTGAAGATATGAAACATGAGCCTTTGAAATGTTGCACGTGCATTGGTGAGCCCAAATGGCATCACACGAAATGCAAAGATTCCCCATTCTGCGGCAAAGGCCATTTTGTGTTGATCTTCTGGGGCAATGGCTACTTGGTTGTAACTTGAAAATCCATCAAGGAAGCTATAAACTTCCTTGCTTGCAACATGCTCCAATAAATGTTCAGTGATTGGAAGCGGATAACTATCTCTGATCGTAGCAGCATTAACTTTTTTAAGGTTAATACACACTCGCAATTTTCCATTCTTCTTGGGCACCACTATGATGGGGGACATCCATTCAGTATGCTCAATCTCATAGATAAATCCAGCTTCAATCAACCTATCAATTTCTTCTTTTATTTTTGTGGCATAAGTGTCATTATATGTGTAGGGCTTCTGTTTGGTGGGCTTCGCATCAGCAGTCATGGGGATCGTATGAGAGCAAATTTTTGGATCTACTCCCTTCAAGTCTCTATAGTGCCACGCAAACACATCCCTATATTCCCTTAATAGAGCTACAAGCTCTGCTTCTTCTTTTGCACTTAGGTCATCTCCTATGTATGTACATTGCTCTTCGTTCCCTTCAATGGTTACAACATTTTTCTTGATCTTTTCTTTGTTATCATATTCTTCTCCTATGATGGTCTCTCTCAGGCATTTGTACCAAAATTTTACGATCCTCAACTTCACATTTCTTGAAGTTTTCCGGTACTTCAAACAATGATTCCTCCTCTTCTTGTTTCACTGCTTTTCTTTTCTTTTTCTTTTTACTACCTTCACTTCCATCCTTTGAATTTATCGTTTTAATGCTTGTGAGAGGTTCTTTGTCTTGTTGGTTAAATACTCCTACATCTTCTAGATAGTGCTTTTCTTAATTAAAGCAACTATCCATTATAATGGACTCTAGATCGTCATCATTTTCTTCTTCTTCTATGACATCACTAGGGTCACATTCTTCCAACAAGGGCTGACACATGAACACTGAAATATCATAACCCTCCTCATCACAATGAGGTCTCCATTGTTCTTCGTTGACACCAATGTCCATGGTGGCCAGGATCTCTGCCCAACCATGTGGCTCAAATTCCTCATTTGGAAATATCATAGGTGTATAGGCTGAGTCTTTAACTGGTCTTTCTCTTTTAGGCGTCTTTCCTCTTCCTCCATGACCTTGCACATCCACAAATGGGTATCTTCATGCATCCAGGATGGTTCAGGAGAACTTCCAGAATGCACAGAGATTGAATCTTCTTTCGCTTTGTGGATAGGATTCCGTTGTAGGGGTGGTACATCTCTGAAGGTGTAATCCTTCAAATTGACCTTGGTGATGACCCCTAAGTGTTGTAAGTACAAGGAGTTGGTTCCCCAATCTTGTACTACTATTTGCAATTGTCGTAGGAAGGGCCTTCCTAGGATCATCTCGTAGACATTATTTTTTTCAAATTCACATATGGCAAATGTGTGTTCAAACTCTACACCACAAGTGGTTAGAGTTATCCCTTTGAGCAATCCTAGAGGTCTTTCAAAATGGTTGTCTGCCATTTGAAGCTTCATTCTAGTTGGTCTTAATGTGGGTTTGCCCCATCGCTTCCACAAGGAGTTGGTCGCAGTAGCAACACGAGCACCTGAATCTACGATTGCTTTGGTTGTATAACCCTGGTAGGTGATCGGAAGATAAGTATTACCTTCTTCACCTTCACTTATGTCTCCTATTTTGTCTAGAGGTATCTCTTGTACCTTCTGCTTAGAGCCTGCTTTTGGCATATTAGAATCAAGTTTTGGAACCCGATCCTTCACATGATTCCATAGCTCAGGTTTTACTTTGAGCAACTCTTCTACAATGAGATGACACTGAACCTTAGTGTTCTTCATGACATCAGTGTTTCTTGGAACCACTGAGTCTTCATTTATTACCAATATTGTGGGAGCTCTAATCTGGAGAGATTCAAATTTCCATGGGCCTGTGAATTGTGGTAATTCTTGTAAAAAATTAGATTCAAAATCTAGTCTTTCATCTTCTTATTGCTTTGTTTGATCTCCATAGATAGATGGAATGTCTTGGGAAAATTGATCATGAAGGTCATCAATTTCAAGAATAGGAGGGGGATTACCCTTCTCCTCAGCCCATTTCTCCTCTTGTATTTCCCGCAAGAACTCTTGAGAGTACTACTGAATTGAAAGAGGTGTTCCATCATCCACGGAATCAGGAACATAAGCTTTTATTGGTGGTAAGCTTTCTCTTTCAATAATTGGTTGAGCCTGTGGAGGTAAAGAAACATGCGGCTTGTTTACCAATTGCTTTGATCTCTCTAGTATGCCTTGGAAATGCAAATCCGGTTTGACAAAGTTTGTCTGATTGAACTTTTGACTAGTCTCGAGCATAGCTTGAGCTAGTTCTACCATTTTCATGCACATTTTTGTCCGTTCAATCTCTAAGTCTGCTCTATGATAACTCTTGTCTAGGTTTGCAGTTGTTGGCCCTTCTAGAAGTCGAGCCTGGTAGGCCTTGAACATCATGTCCAAGCCTTCTGGGGTTGGATATGCAAGGACAGACCCTGGTTGTGGTTTATTTACAATGGGTGGTAGGGCAGGATGAGGTGGAGTGGATGGAGCTTCGGCATGCGAGGGGCTTTGAGATGCAGTGTCTTCTATTTTTGTTTTTGCATCTTTCAAGCTCTCTTCTAGTTCAGATAACTTTTTATTCCACATGTGATTAGCTTTCTCCCTGGTATCCTTCCATGTTCTTGTTTTCCTCTTACTAGGCTCTCTTGATTCACTTGACTCTGATTGCTTTGCTGGTTTATCTTCTTTTAAGGCTTGCGCCATAGTAAATGCTTGTATAGGAGCCACATTACTGCTACTTGCACTTGAATCCACCACTAAGCCTACCACATTAATGGGGGTAACCTTGGGTGCACTAGAGTGGTTCCTGGGACATTCTCTCGAGAGATGTTCTTTGTCGCACTCAGGACAAAAGCCTTGTATTATGATGTTTTGTCCTTGTCCTAGAGTTGATGGGTGGGGATATTCATGAATGAAATGGTCACCGTGACATCTAAAACATGGACCTCTAGGGGCTTGTGTTCTTACTTGTCTCCCTTGGGGCCTGGGGTTGGAATTAGTGTACAAAACTGGAGTATTCTGGCTCCCAGTTTTGTTCCATAGATGGTGCCTCATATTGATACGAATAATTCTCACTAGGCTCAGGTGACTCTGTGTAATAACCATGTGGACTATCTTCATGGGAGTAGTCTAAACTATGAGCATGAGAGTCATTTTCTGAAATCAAAGGGGTCACTAGCACCAATGCTCCAATAAGGTTCCCCTCTTCCACTGCATACTTAACTAGAATCACATTAGCAGGCACTAGTGGTTGGCTTCCTAGAACTGGTTGTGGCTTGTATGGTGCCTGATATTGATGCCAGTATTGAGGTTGAAATTGTTGTTGTGGCCTATAATATGGATGTTGGCACTGGTTATGATACCTACCCTGTTGGTAAGGTTGCTGATAATTTTGTCTGAAAGCTTGCCTATTGCATGGACAATCTTGAGTCATATGATTTGTGTATTTTCTCTCTATGGTGCAATACAGAGCATTAGGGTTCCCTTGGAGTTGAGCCATCATCAGGCAAACATTAGCCATGTGGTCTCCTCCACAAGTATAACACCGCTTCAATGAGGTGGCCCTTGGTGCTTGTCTATTTTGAACTCCTAGCTTCTTGGCAACTTGCTCAACTATCTCATCTATCTCCGTGGAGGTTCTAGAGGTATGACTAGTATAACTGTCAGAGTCCTTATAGAGTTTGGACAGTCCTAACTCCTCACCCAAGTTGTCTTCTATGTCAATGCACATGCGCACACACTCTTGTATGGATCTAGGCTCTTTCAAGTAAACATATGACCTAAACTTTGTGCTTAGTAAGCCATTTAAAAACAGGGCCACTTGTTCGGTAGGTTTGGGTAGTTATGTTATGGGACATCTTTCTAAGTATTGCCTAAACCGTCTTCCTGTAAGTTGCACTGTTTCTTGGGGTGTCTGCTTGAAGCTGTGAATCAAGGATGATGTGTTATGCCTGATACCACTCTTGGAAAATTCTACAATAGAATGCTTCTAGCAATTGGCCTATGTCTCGATAATTGCAACTATTTAGGGGTTGAAACCAAGCTAAGGCAGTACCCTTAAGAGTCAAACCAAATGCCTCGAACTGAGTGAACAAGTCCTCGACCTCTTCAGCTCTTAACACTTGTTTGAACTTGGCCACATGATCATAAGGATCTCCTGACCCATCAAAATAGTTCTTCATAGCCTTGACCACTTGAGAAGGCCTAAGGGTTCTTGAGTGCTCTTGAGGTCTAGGCAATGGAAAATCATGTTCATCTCTTTGATGCCTATGTACTCCATGTCTCTCCCTTTCAAGTCTTTCAGTTCCTAATCATGATCGGTCTCTACCCATCGTGTGTGCAAAGCTTACCTCACGTCTCTCTCTGGTTCTTTCCCTCTGGGTTTCATGAGCCTTGGATGATCTTGCTCCTTGGATAGCAAGGGAAACACTAGATCTTGATGGAGGGAAAATTGATTCACCCTGCCAAGTTTATGCATACCTATCCTGCTCTGTTGCCAAGAACATTTTCTTAGATGTGTGATCTAGATAGACAACTTTTCCTAGTGTCTCTAGATCCTTGAATTCATAGGTGGTGACTACTGGGTTGGGTCGATCTAGCTTGGATCTCCAAAAGGCTTCCTATGTTTCTCTATTCAAGAATAGTTCTATGCTTTTGTTATCTTGAGGGATCCAATCTGGAGTGATTACTCTAGTCAAGACTGACTTATCTCTAGGAGTCTTGGGTTCTCCTCCTAGGTCCCCTTGCTCTAGGTCTCCTATCTCATTCTCAAGAATGATATTTGCAAACTCATCTGTCCTATCTCGGAGGTTGGTTACCACATACATGGTTCCTTCCTTATCAATGTATGAACCATGTTCGAACTTGACCATTGGGTGTTCTAGTCCAAAGGGTTGATCTGGATTTTTGAGTTGGACCACTGATCGCCTCAAGCCATCCTCATAGATGCGAGCACCTAATTGGTTGGTCCTAATATATTCCAATTGTGTCTTATAGGAACCTTCTGGTGTCTGTAAATAGGAAGTATCTGAGCTACGTGTGGGTCTCTCCATGTTGAAGGACATTTCTGAGTCACTTGTGTCGGAACTTAGCACGTAGGGATAACCGCTTAGTTGTTGAGCCCAAGACTTGGCTGTATGGTTGAAACTGGCCTCATATGATCTAATGCTTTGCTTATCCTTGCCTAAGTGTCTACCAAATCTCAAGTTCATAAGCTTTGTCTTCTAGTCCAAAATTTCCCACCTGAGGGTCAACTTCAAAATACTATATCTAAATCCACGTATTAATTGTAACCAATCAATATTTTTGTAGTACTCCCCACGAGCTTTCCAACGAACCCAAAATCACAGCAAATGGATTTCGTATGAGAAAGTTATGCCAGTTCAGGGTTCTGGGGTTTAAAACAGGGAAACAGGACCTCTCAAGGAGTGCTTCAGAACAGACGACACACAACACTTAATAAGTGTCGATGATACTTGGAAGCAGACGATAAGGATACTTACCTTGCCACGATACATGATATCTGAACTAAACGATACACGACACTAGGAATTCCACGATACATGACACTTGGGAAGTATCGTGACACTTGAGAAATATCGCGACAGTTGGCTACACGACACCTGGTTGGTCACGACACACGACACCTGAGGAATGTTGCGACACTTGGCCCTGAGCATGACACTTGAGACTTGAGGAATGTCACAACACTTGGCCCTGAGCACGACACTCAACACTTGAGGAACGTCGTGACACTTGGCCACAGGACACTCGACACCTGAGGAATGTCGCAAGACTTGGCCACACGACACCTGGTTGGTCATGACACTCGACACTTGAGCAGTTACGACACATGACACTTCTCAGATATCGCAACACTTGTCAGATATCGCGACACTTGGATGTCACTTGGATGTCAGATATGCTTAGGCTTGCTAAGGACAACATTAGGAGAACTTAGGATAGGGCTAGAGCCTATGCTGACCCTCAAAGGAGAGATATCAATTTTGAGGTAGGAGAGCAGGTCTATCTTAGAGTTCCATCTAGGTCTAAAACCATGAAGATGGGACCCTATCCAAAACTATCTCCTAGGTATTGTGGACCTTTCCAAATACTTAAGAGAATAGGAAAGATGGCTTACCAGCTCCAACTTCCAGAGAATAGTCAAATCCATCCAGTTTTTCATGTTAACCTGTTTAAGAAAAGGCTCGGTGAATCTGACAACTAAGAGCTACCAAGAGCTTGATCCTTATCACAAAGAAAGCGCATCCACATCTTCATGCTATAGTCATTGATGATCACAAGGTAGGAAGATCCTCCCAAGGCCTATATATACATCTTTTCATGAAAGATAACATATACCAATACTAGAGGAACCTTTGACCTACTATTTCCTTCTTGTGGGAATGTCTCTCTTTGGTGCTTGCCCATCGTACAAGCTCTACAAGGTTCCTTCATTCCATTCATTAGAGGTAATTCATGAAGGATAATACATTGCTTCTTCAACGCCTTCAATATTTTCACTCTCACCATGATAGGTTCTTTCCACTTTCACCTTTGGTTCAAGGAACACCTTTTCCTAGTGCATTGGTGAATAGTTTAGCACCTCCATTGTTAATTCTTGCTTGGGCATTAAAGTTTCAAATATTCTTCCATGAACTTCTCTCATTTGTATCATAGCTAGATCAAGATAGGTGATGGATTTCACTCAATGATTGAGAAGCTTGATAGAAACAACTATACTGCTTGGAAAATGAGAATGGAAGCCTATTTTCAAGGTAAAATTCTTTATGGTATTCTAGCAAGTAATGAAGTTATGCCTACTCCAAGATCCAAAGGAGGACCTATACAAGAGGAAACATATAAGCTCACACTTTGGTGTGCAAGGATGCTCAAGCAAGGTCATACATACTAAAATCTATCTCGAATTTTCTATTACCACATATTATAGGATGCAAGATATCTCAAGAGACTTGTGCACTTAAGACCTTTTTCTCGGCTTTTACCAAGGCTAGAAAGAACCATCTTTGGAATGAGTTCAACCAAATGAAGAAGACACCAAAACAAACTATCACAGAGTTTGTTACCAAGGTCAAAGGAGGTTGCAGGTCAGCTAGCATCCATTGGAGAGTTGATTCAAGAAGAGGCCATCATGATGTAGATTCTAAATGGAATTAGAAGTGATGAGTAATGGCAGTCCTTTACCACATCTTATGATCTCATCATGGATGTACAAACCCCAAATTTCAACATACTCCTTGGAAAATTCTTCAACCAAGAGGCCAAAAATAAACGAAGCGAACTCTTATCAAGGTAATACTACAAGTGCTCTTTATGCGGATGAGAGATACAAGAAGTAAAAAGGCAAGAAGAAGGAAGATAATGAAGAAGAGACTTCCCAAGCAAACAATGCAAGCAAGAGCAAGGGGAAAGGGAAGAAGAAAGGAACAAAGCATGAAAAATCAAAATGTCAAAATGTTCAACCTTGTGCCATGAGAAGACCAACCACACCACTCATAATTGTTGGTTCAATGGAAGGACTCAGAAATGAGGTGGATTTAGCAACACTAGAGGCAGAGATGGACACAAATTCAACAACAACAATAGAAGGGACTTCAACAGCAACAATAGAAGGGACTTCAACAATTATTAAGAAGATCAACCACATGAAGACACATTGCTTCTAATTAATTAGAGTTCAAGCTTGTGAGAGGTAAATATTTCACTCTAGAAAGTTTGAGAGGAAAAGGCTTAAACATTCGAGCTCTTGGGAGGAACAAGCTTCAATCTTATAGCTTATCAAAGGTTGTAAGCTGCCGGATTGGCATTTTGTATTTTCATAAGTCCTATAGTTTCATATTCCGCACGAACCGAAAGGTCATGTGAAGAGATGTATCGACGAAGAGATGTATCGACTTATCAACTAATAAAAAGGCATTACGGTGATGCTCTTGAGAGGACGAGCAGTATCGCCAGACTGTCTGTCTGGGCGATTGCGGTCTGGGAAGTCGTTGTAGTGCAGTGTTCGAGAAGTCTGAGTATTACTGTTTTCATCTTTGTTTAATTACATTAACTCATGATTAACACAGTCCATTACGTTAAGAATTATAAGTCTGTATTACGGTAATGAATAACTCCAGCGCTACGTACTGAGAAAGTATTAATCTGAGTATGAACAGTAATATGTGAGAAGACTAACCAGAGATTTGACAGTAATTCAGATTAAACAGAGTTTTGAATGTTAATGTACTGCGGTTTAGATAAGTTAATTGGGAAAATTAAGTTACAGGGCCTCTGATTTATCAGACCCCTACCACTCCCAAGAACCCGAAGAACTTAAAATGCCTGTAATGTAAAAGGGCATTTTAACACTGGTGCCGTTTGTGGGAAGGTGGCCATAGATTGTGAATCAATAGTAAGGTGGAGTAGTACGTAAGTAGTGCAGACGTGATATATGCCGGTTACTCGGTCCGGCGAGTCGTATCCGAAGTACAGGAGAGACCAGCATCCCTGGACAGTACCAAATTTGTTAGGGACACCCCCAGTCGGCAGAAGCGTAGACCGGTTAAGTCCAGTTGTCAAAGGAACAGAGTCTGTTAGTAGCGATTCCGGTAGAATTCCGGTAACACAGGAGGAAATTCTGGTAGATTCCGGTGTAATTTCGGTGCAGTCTATATAAGGTACAGTAACTTCGGAGTGTACAGGGACACAGTGCGCAGTTGACCCGACACCGTCTGTTCAAGATTCGAATTTGTCCAAGGATAAAGTGGTGTTACCCAGAGAAATCATTGCCGGTGAAAGAATACTGTGTTTTGGGGAAAGTTCGACAAATTCCGGTGACAGTTCGGTCCCAGTTGCAGGGAATTTATAGTTTTTCGGTGACCGTGTGATACTCCCTGGTGAATCTTCATTTTGGACACCACTGTTCGGGGCAAATTTGCCTACCTGGGATATCCAAGCTGAGGATAGGCTCTTCGATTTGGAGATCCATAAGAGATTGAACGCTATTTTCAAGCCGGAAGGTGAGCAGTTTGACCATATAGATTCCGAAGGACCGAAAACACCTCCTCAGAACTCAGGAGACAGCAACGGTACCACTACTAGCACCATGAGTGGACAACAACAGCAGCAGCAGTAGCAGCAACAGCAACAGCCCCTTCCACTACGACCAGTTCCAACAGGGGTAACTTACACAAAGTTCGAGGGATTTCCAGGTGACGACCCTGATGCACACGTGCATACCTTTGAGATAAGTTATGCCGTACTAAACCATCCACCCGATCCGGCATACAAGGCCATCGTATTCCAGTCTACATTAGTCAAAGAAGCAGCGAGATGGTTAACAGAGTATGATTTCAATCATTTCGTTACCTATGAGGCAGTAAGAGATGCATTTTTACAGCGGTTCTGGTTGAAGAAAAACCCTGATAAAATCTTTGACTATCTGCAGAACAATCGACAGAAGTCGCACCAAACTGTTCAGGAATATGCCACATTATTTAGAACTCATTTAAGACAATTGCCTCTGGCACATGCTAATTTACCGGATGATGTTATAACCCAGTGGTTTATTAATGGTTTGACCCCACAGCTAAGACAAATCATGATCATCCGCTGTGTAGGGGCTATGGCACTGAATGCTGTTATAGCAATGGCTCTGCAACTAGAGCATAAGGTTGGGGGATTCATCGAAGACTTGGAATGGCTGAAGGCCAGTAAAAACATTACAGATGATCCGGCTAAACAAATGTATTGCACTAAGTGCAAAAATCCCGGGCACACCAGTGCCACATGTGCCCTTAATCAGACGTATTGCGCCATCTGCAATACCACCGGACACTCAACCGAAAATTGTGCATATAATGCCAAAGTGCAGGGACGAGCAGCTGTAAATGCCATTATACAGGAACCAAGACAGCCAGCAACTCACTACGTGCCACCGCAGATGCGAAACAATCAGTCGCAAGGTTACAGGAATTACCGAGGACAATGGAATACCAACTTTAATACAAATCGCTGGCAGGCAGGTACATCACCAGAAAATACTTCTCTACCTCCACCCCGATGTCATTTTTGTGGTGAGATTGGCCACATCCGGAGATTTTGCAAGGATGCAGCCGAATACGACCAACGAAAGAAAGAGCATCAAAACTCAATGACCAACATGGTCTATATCTCCCCAGTGGAATCACAAGCAGCAGTGGTCCAGACAAGATCCGGTAAGCAGTTGCAACCCGCAGCTGAGATGTTTGAACCGGGAATCTGTGAACAGCATCGAATGTATACCAAAGCCAGCCAATGGACCGCCAAAGAGCCTACCGTGTTCCCCGATCCAATTCCGATGACACAGGTTCCCCTGCCAAATGGGAAAGCGCATGAACAAGACTCTACTCTAGTAACAGGAGAATCATCATCGGAACCAGTGAAGAGTGCAATTCCAACAGACCAGGTATGGGATATTCTCTCGAAGGCTTCAATTACACTCCCTTTGGGGCAATTACTCGCCTTGGTGCCCGGAATTAAGCAGCAGTTTCAGTTACAACAAGTTAGTCCGGAATCTCTCAGTACTCCGGCAACCGCAACAATACAACAGGAAACTGATTCTACGGTGGATCATTCTGTCCCTTTAATCACTGTCTGGCATAAAAATCACAAGATTATGCAAGTATTAATCGATGGTGGTTCCGGTGTGAACATAGCAACTGTAGCTCTCTGTAAGAAGTTAGGGTGGACCCAAATCGAGCCCGTTCAATTCTTTATCAGAATGGCAGATCAATCCCGAGTTCATCCGGTGGGACTCGTAAGGAATATCCCCATTACTTTGCAGGGCATCACGTTTAAAATGGCTTTTGTAGTCTTAGAACTACCAGAGTCCAGCCTCGACTATAATCTTCTGTTCGGTCGACCATGGTTGAAACAGGCCAAAGTTATACAGGATTGGTCAGTGCAGGAATTGACTTTCAAAGACAACCACCGTAAATATGTTGTCAAACTGGATGCCATTCAGCCCTATGAACTTCATGCCAGACCTTATGTAGCCGAGCCAGTCCACATGTTGGATGGCTTATCTGATGATGAAGAAGAGGCGTTTCTGCAGAACAATAAAGATTTGATTTCCTTAGGCACTATAGATCTTCAAGCTGTAGCAGATAACTGTAGTCCGGCAGCCTGTACAGTTGTGCCTGTGACCGGAGGAACAGATGAAGATGATAATGCTGCTATGGATCGAGCTACTCTACATCAACTTTTACAATCAGCTGACAACTTAGGGAAACCTCGTCAATTTTATGTTCCGAAAGACCAGTTAGTGACCTATAATTTGGGTGATGAAAGCAAACCCCGTCCTGATAAAATTAAGGCAGGATTGTCCGAGGCCTTTCAAGAAGATTTGATCCGACTCCTACGAGAGTTTTCTGATGTTTTTGCCTAGGATTACCGCGCTATGAAGGGTCTTGATCCACGGATCTATCAACATCGAGTCGTGCTTAAGCCGGAAGTGAAGCCAATTAAATAATCCAGTTACCGTATGAATCCCAATTATGCAGCACAGGTCAAAGCAGAGATCGATAGGTTATTGAAGGTGGGATTCATCGTACCAATAGAACATGCTGAATGGATATCTCCGATCGTTATTGTTCCTAAGAAAAATAAGCAGCTATGAATCTGTGTGGATTACCGGAAACTGAATGCGGCCACGGTACCTGATCCATTTCCTCTCCTCTTTCTTGACACAATGCTTGACAGAGTGGCCGGGCATGAGATGTACTCCTTTTTGGACGGCTACAGTAGTTATAACCAGGTCAGAATGGCTGAACAAGACATACCGAAAACAACTTTCATTACAAACTGGGGTGTTTTTGCTTGTATGGTCATGTGGTTTGGGTTACGGAATGCTCCCAACACATTTCAACGCTGTATGTAGGAAGTTTTCTCACCCTACCTAACCACTTTTATGCAAGTCTATTTAGATGACTTCTCCTTATTCGGCAAGATTACGGCGCACCTGTATCATTTACGGTGCTGTTTTGAGAAATGCCGTGAATACCGACTCTGCGTGAACCCGACAAAATCTGTTTTTGCGGTTGCTTGTGGTAAACTCCTTGGACATATCATATCGGCACAAGGTATCCAAGTTGATCCAGACAAAGTCGCAGCTGTGTTGGAAGCACCCGTTCCTACAACGCCGAAACAAGTTATGCGCTTCTTGGGTCAAATCCGGTGGCATGGCAGGCATCTACGGTGGCTCGCCCATTTAGCAACCCCACTAAATCGGCTAATGACTAGTACTCCACGACAGTTCGAATGGACTCTGGAATGCCAAACTGCATTCAATCGTCTAAAAGGATTATTGACGCAGGCTCCCATTTTGCAACCTCCTGATTGGGACCGCCCATTCCATGTCTTTGTAGATGCATCAGATATAGCAATTGGTAGTGTTTTAATAAAGCAAACGGACAAATGGTTTCGGCCTGTCTACTATGCAAGCCGCCACCTCGCTCCTACGGAAAGGAATTATTCTGTGACTGAACGAGAATGTCTTGGATTGGTATATTCTGTAAAGAAATTCAGGCATTATTTGCTAGGCCGAAAATTCACCTTTCACATGGATCATGCTGCACTTGTATATCTGATCCATCAGCAACATTTAGGTGGTCGCTTGGCTTGTTGGGTCTTATTGTTGCAAGAGTTCGACTACGAAGTGATTCATCGACCAGGTACAACCCATGCCTTAGCAGACTTTCTCTCTCGGTTGGATTCCGGCGAAGCTCCGGTGGGCGTTGACGATACCACACCAACAATTTACGCTATTGAACCAGCTCCTGATGAATCTCCCGAACATCTTGTGCCGCCTTCCTATTATGATACGTTGTTAACTTTTCTGACTGATGGATGTCTTCCTCTGCATACACCTCCTGCTATAGGACGGAAGATTGCAGTTTATAGTCGTCGATTCTGGTTGCTGGTAGGACAGTTACACTATATGGATCACACGGGTGTCTTTCTTCGCTGCATTCCGCCACATGAAGCAGATTCAGTCATCACTATGGCACATTCAATACCCTCCGGTGGACATTTTGCTGCAGATCTCACTCATCGGAAGATTTTGCAAAGTGGGCTTTGGTGGCCTACTATGTACAAAGACGTAGTTCAGTTTGTGCAGTAGTGTGACACTTGTCAGCGATCTGGCCAACCATTACAATGCCATTTTTTTCCTCTACAACCTGTATTACCTTTGGAACCTTTCCAGAAGTGGGGTCTTGATTTTATTGGACCTATTACACCACCAGCAACCCTTAGCAACAATTGTTACATCTTGACCTGTACAGATTACGCTACCAGGTGGGCAGAAGCTTGGGCCTTACGGTCCGCTACAGTTGTTTCGGTGGCAAAATGCCTGATGAAGGATGTTTTTCCGCATTATGGATTACCTCTGGAACTTGTGACAGATCAAGGAACACATTTTGCTAACAATTTAATGCAAGGACTAACGCATAATTTTCAAATCTTGCATAAATTCAGTTCACCGTACTATCCTCGTGCTAATGGTTTAGCTGAAAGTACCAACAAGACGCTGTTAAGTATGCTTCGCAAATTAATCATGGAATCACTAGAAAGATGGGATCAGTTACTGCCTTCAGTCTTATGGGCATACCGGACTACATACAAAGTTGCAACCGGACTGACTCCTTTCAAGCTTGCTTATGGGATGGAAGCAATCGCACCTATGGAGATTGTCGTGCCAAGCTTACGCGTGGCCATAACTCAGAAGCTGTTACCCGAAGACTCTTTGCCATTTGGGTTGGAAGCACTCAGAGACTTGGATGAATATCGTTGGGAAAGCTTTCTAACTCTTCAAGAAGTTCAGTTGCGGCAAGCCCGGACTCATGATCGTTTCCTCAAGACTCCTGTGTTTACGGTGGGCCAACTTGTGCTCTTTTATAATGCTAAATCAAATTGTTCTGCTGGAAAATTTAAATTACGGTGGTTCGGTCCTTACCGGATTAGTGAGCAAGTGGGACCAGCTACTTTTCGATTGACTACCTTGACCGGAGTTCCTCTTCCTAAAGTGATCAATGGTTCAAAGTTGCGGCCGTATCACCAAGCGCCTGATCCTCGCTGACATGTCCTTTGTTTTTCCGCATGTCACTTATTTTCTTTTTTTTATTTTTGTGTGTTAGTTGAAGAAGTCCGTAAGCTCCTCATTTTGATACATAATCATAATTAATCGCCGCCTTCTGTCATTGATTTTGTTCATGCATGACCGCCGTAATTATGAAGGTTATCATCTCAACATCGCGCGATGATTAAGTATTTCTGATCGCTTCCCATTATCGAGTATCTACTTAATCCTCTTCTTTTTGCTGTTAATCGCTATTGTGTCTGTGTGCTCTGTGTGCTCTGTGTTTTCTGTGTTTACTGTGTATTCGTGTCTTTGTGCTTTCGCGTACGCATCATGGAAGCGTTAGCTAATTTTGCTACATTCCGTGACGGACTCCCTCATGACGTGAGTGAGTTCTTGCGTATTCGCGGCCTGTTAAACTTCGCTGAATTGCCTTGGCATTCAGTGGAGTGTCACCCTTATTATGCATAGCTTATTGCAGCCATTGTCGCCACTCCTGCTACCGAGCAAAGTTTGCCGATTACATGTTTACCCTCTCGCGTCATCATCACTATAGCATCATTCGCTATAGCATTTCGTTTGCCCAGGGAAGGCATGGAGAATGGTCCTCTCCTTCCTATTGCCACCATGGTTGAATTCTTCCCACGATCCTCCTCGAATGAATACACCATCTTATGACGTCCTGATCCCGATCGAACTGCATTACAATTCTTAGTTGCCATATTGAATTTACAAAAACGTACTTATGGCATTTCTCGCCCGTTTTATTCGATGATTGACATGGCTTCCCGTGAGCCTGTTAATTTTGCATCGTTATATTTTCGGCGCATTCACCGTGAATGCGTTATGGTTATTAAGCATGTTAACAAGGGAGAGCTTCCGTGTTCGCGTGTACCGCATATCATTACCTTTCTGTTCCCAGTCATTCAAGCCGTGCAACCCCCGCCAAGAGCTCCAATTTTGTATCATGAAGAATCTGCCCAAGTGCTCGAAGACGAAGAAGATGATGATGAAGATATCTTCCAACTCCTTCGTCGAAAATGTAGAAGGATAAGCACCTCTGAAAGTCAAGAACAAGGTTCCGCCGCTGGAAATGAAGCAGAAAGAAATGAAGAAGAAATTTTCCACGACACTGCCACCTCAATTCACCTTGATTCGTCTACCCAATCTTCTCCCATCCGGCAACAAGAACACAGTGCGTCCACTGCTGATTCCAAAGAAAACTCTTCTCAAGCGGATTCGCAGCACTCGATTCCAGAAGATGTGCAAGCCATTGTTGCAGAGATAATAAATGAAGTCATTACCTTGGTCGATGTTGTAATTGACCGGACTGAAATGACTATGCAGCAACCTGCTAGAATCGTGTTGGTGCCCAATGGTCTTATCCTCACTCCTCCACCATTGCCTCCGGTCGAGCCCATTGTCCCCATTCAACCCATTATCCCTATTCCACCGATTGTTCCTGAAGAAACTGCTACTTCATCCTCTTCACCTAACTATTCTCCACCATCTTCCCATCACCTCTTGTCAGCTTCGTCATCCTAGCTGCTACCTCCTCTTTCTCTTCCGGTCCCCATGTTTACTGAGTTAGCATCCATGAGTCGAATGTTGATCCAATTGTCGCAGCAACTACCCATGCAGATGAAGGAGGTTACTAACAATCTCAGACAAGAACTACAACACAAAGTTGATGTATTAGAAGCAGATATTACTCCATTGCAAGAGGAAGTAGATGCAGTGAAGGTTGAAAACCATGCTTTGCATGTACAGATTCAACAGCTCCAGGATAGACTTGCCGAACAGGATTCATTGATCAGTCAAAGCGATGCTGCGTTGGCTGAGTTAAGAGCCAAAGATGATTTATTAAGTGCTTGTGATGCAGAAATTCTACAGTTGAAACAGTTAATCCAGGATAAAGAAGATGCTCGTGTAGCACTTGGAAATTTACTAGAAGAAACGCGAGTACAGCTAGATGAAGTTGTGCAAAAAGGACAAGAGATGGCGGATTTAGCCAAACGGACTAATGAAGAACTCCAGAGAGCAAATGCCAATTTGTTTGAAGCAAATTCTACTCTTAAAGCTCAGATGATCTCAACTAATCAATTGTAGAAGGAGTTAGCAGGGGTAAGAAAGGAACGAGATGCATATTTCCAAACTATCCAGTATCAAGCCAACGAACTAGAGAGAAGAGAAAAGCAATTAGGTGTTCAAGCTGACAGACTTTCAAGGGTAGATGATCATATCAATGAGATGAGATTGTGCCGTGATGCAGCACTGTCAAATGACTTCTACCTGCAAGAGGCCTTTTTGCAGACACAGGCTGAAATTTTGATGACTCAAGTAATTGTGGCAAGTTCAGTTAGAACTGATGCTCAGCTCGTAGAACCGGAAATCCTCAAAAAGATGTTGGACTCGCTGAAACAGAAGATTTCCAGAACCTTTAAGTTAGCCAGAACCATGTATATATAGGGTATAGTAGATGAGCCCTAACTTTTGTTCCATTGCGGGTTCAAGTCCACCGTGCGTGCCAGTGTAAGCCGCCGGATTGGCATTTTGTATTTTCATAAGTCCTATAGTTTCATATTCCGCATGAACCGAAAGGTCGTGTGAAGAGATGTATCGACGAAGAGATGTATCGACTTATCAACTAATAAAAAGGCATTACGGTGATGCTCCGAAGAGGACAAGCAGTATCGCTAGACTGTCTGTCTGGGCGATTGCGGTCTGGGAAGTCGCTGTAGTGCAGTGTTCGAGAAGTCTGAGTATTACTGTTTTCATCTTTGTTTAATTACATTAACTTGTGATTAACACAGTCCATTACGTTAAGAATTATAAGTCTGTGTTACGGTAATGAATAACTCCAGCGCTACGTACTGAGAAAGTATTAATCTGAGTATGAACAGTAATCTGTGAGAAGACTAACCAGAGATTTGACAGTAATTTGGATTAAACAGAGTTTTGAATGTTAATGTACTGCGGTTTAGATAAGTTAATTGGGAAAATTAAGTTACAGGGCCTCTGGTTTATCAGACCCCTACCACTCCCAAGAACCTGAAGAACTTAAAATGCCTGTAATCTAAAAGGGCATTTTAACAAAGGCAAAAGCTTCAATGATAGAGTTCACAGGAATTTGAAGTCTTTAGAACTAGAGTTTTTGGGAGTCAAAGTCTTCAAGGGTTCAAGTTCATGGGACACAAAGGCTTCAATACTATGGAGGTGTCAATATCTAGAAGTGGAAGTGGAAGTGGAATTGGTGTAATGGAGTTGGCCATTCAAACAGTATGGGTTCATCCAGCAACCTTTATTTAAGGAAATCTAGATGATAAAGTATTTCCTTTGGGAATTCAAGATTATAGTTATCCTTAATTCTTATGATCTTTTGGAGATGGTGATGGGAAGTGGCAAGAGCCATAGCCTACCTTCGACTCATTTGATTGAATATGGTGATTCTCCTAGACACAAAGTTTTTACGAGCTTGGAAGATAAGGAATGTGGATGTTGTATATGGTATAGTGAGCAATTGTGTGGATTCTACTCTACCTCTCATTTAGCATACATTCAAGGTAAGTAAGGCATGGAGTATACTGAGGAGTTGGTACGAGGTGCAAAACCAAAAATCATTCAAAAGCAGCCAACATGATTACAATTGAAAAAATTCCTTTTCGAGGAATGTTACTGCAAGAGAATGAGGAATTACGACCACCACGTGCTAGAGAGATGACTCTCCTCCCAACCTTATGCATGTATATATAGCTGCTTGAATCAACGAGGACCACAAATGTAACTAGAGTCCACAAGTGCATGTGCAATCTCCTCCACACCTTTGATATCTACCACTAGAGTCTACTAGTGGCTGGAGTGATCTCGTCCATTGTTTTTGTACCTTCCACTAGAGTCCACTAGTGGTTGCTGTACTCACCTCTTGAGTTAAGTCCACTAGTCTCAAGTTAACTCACGTTAACTTGAGCTAGAAGGCTCTAGAGCTCTTTGGGCAAAACTCTCTCCCCATGCTCTGCATGGGGATTGAACCTAAGATCTCCTCCTTCACAACCATGAGACTTAACCACTAGGTTAAGTGGATTACTTGAATATGAGAGCACATGAACTTATGCTTGAGTCTACTCTTGAGATCTTTGGTCCTACAGACGAGTGACCAAACGGTACCCGATTTCAGATCTATCTGAAGCTATCGGATCCCTAGACCATAGACTTACTTTATTACATTCTTCCCCCCTTGAGAAAATATTCTCGTCCTCGAAAATAGAGCTATATACATACTGTAGGCAACCCCCAAGCCTCATGTTCTAAAACTGGAAGAACATGGTCACGTTCTAGAATTGGCTTCAAGAACATGTCTCATCTCTATGGTGGCATCCCTGCCCAAATGATTCAAAACACTATCTCGCTTTGCACTTTGATAAACTAGTCGAAGTACAAAGTAGCGAATGAATAATAAGGGTGGATCTAAAAACATCCATGGCCAATTCAGAGTTTCTCGATGTGCGATCTAGGCACAAACATGTGAACTGGGTGGATTCAAATTACGAGTCCATTTCTGGGCATGACTAGTGCATGGACTTAATAATGAAGATGGGATTCTTATCCCTTGCAAGACTTTGAGAACTCTTGATTCTCTTGAATTTCTTTTGGAGAACTTGAAGTTTGGTTATCCAAACACCTGACTTAGGTGTTTGTACAATGGTTTACTTTGATCCAATAGTTACACGATTTTTCTACCTGACTAGAGGACTACTTTGTCCTAATGAGTTTAAAAATCGTATGTAAACTGTAGGAGAAAGTTTACCATTTCTATTTAGTCAACCATACTAACTTGACCAATTCAAATTCAAAATGAAAATTGTCCAACTTAGGAAACTTTTCTCAAAGAAAAGTTCTTGGGAATTGTCCATCTATTAAGCAATTCCTAACTTCTTTATTCTAGAGTATACTGGACACTAGAAAATCATTTATGCTATAACTCGAAGCAAACTAAAATGAATAAGTTAATCTTGAAGTTTTCATCTTTCGAAGTTTGAAAAGGTGCTTGTACAGAACATCTATCTAGGATGTTTAATTTAGTTACCTGGGTCTATCCGGCGAACCCTGGTCTTTTTCGAAAGGAATCAGATACCATATCTGAGCCAATTCTAAAAGATTTGGAAAGCAGAAAGAAATAACTAAAACTCTGTTCAACCAATTCATTCTTCAAAGACATGTAAACTTGCTATGAGTCAAAGTCTAGATGACCAAGAACTTTAACTTCTCAAAGATCTGTTTCAACAGGGATTTGAAGCATTTTTATCTTTCTTTAAGAGAAATAAGTTGGATTCTCAAAAAGATTCGAAGCAAATCAAAAACATCATCCAACCACAAGATAGTAGTGTGGTAACCAACATCAGTGTGTCAACCCACTGAAGTTGTATTGATGAGTTTAGTATTTGAGTAATGCTTCACTTGAGACTAAGTTCAGGTTATAGTAAATCTTTCTGACTCCTTACTGGGAATGCAATTCTTGTGCATTTCTTTGAGTCAAAAGAGTGAATTTACCAAATTACACTAGGAACTTGATGCTTGACTTAGTCCATCAAATCCTTGGTTGAAAAGATCAACTCAAAGTCCAACTTTTTTCAGAAATTTATGAAATATTTCCGACTTAACAGCACTTTATCTTGAAGTGTTTCAAGAAGATCTTGGAAGTTACTTACTTCATACCTTCTCATTTCTTTATCTTGAAGTTATCTTAAAGTATTTTTGAGATACTACTTTTATCCTCTTGGAATTAAAGTTCTTCTTTCAAGTCTTAATTCTCTTGAGGATCAAACTCAACTTCAAGATCCAAACTAGGACTAAAGGATAATTATCATCCCACGGTCCGATGTCCCATACCATCTTTCCTACATCAATCCGAGTATAAAATATGGTGTCCCATATCACCCTATTTTATACTCACATTGACGTGTGAGTGAATATTATCCTAAAGTCTAAACTTTGCTTGATAGAGTACCTTCTTGCTTCAATGTTTAACAAGAATTTTGAAGTTTCAGGCTTTATCTCTAACTAGATTTTCTAGAGTTTTCAAATGAAAACCAATTAAAATTCCGAGTACTTGAATTTTCTCTAATTCAAGTTCAATTGGTTTATTCTTGACCAATTTTGTAGTGACAAGAGCGTTTGACTTCTTGTCTTTAGATTCCTTTCTTTACTGATGCTTTAGGTACCTACCCCGGAGACTTTAAATAGGAATCTCTCTACTGCTTAAGTCTTAAGCATCCACTCATGCTCTTTGGATTTGTACCAAAATCCCTTTAAGGATAGGCCAATACTATTTTTTACCTTCCATAGACTTAATTACCGCTGACACGGTTGTAGACTACATACTTGGAATATTTACATTGTTCAAACTTGGAACAGCTTACTATTTCGATTGCCAATACTTGGGCAAAATTCACAATAGTTCCAATCACAATTATCTTGGAAAACCATGGCCAAGATTGATCAAGTCTTGTAGATCATGCGATAATAATAAAGACTTTATCTTTATCATTAAGATCTCTTGAGATTTTCTAAGCTTTTTGGCTTGCCTGTAGGATTTTTTAGAGATCTTTTCCTAACTCAAGTCCAAGCATATAGTGATGCCTTTCTGATTCCACAACTAAGAATCTTTGATATATCTCTAGGTTATATCACTATTTGGACTTAAGAACCAATACTTGAGGTTTGGAATCGCTCTGATACCAATGCAAGAGAATGAGGAATTACGACCACCATGTGCTAGAGAGATGACTCTCCTCCCAACCTTATGCATGTATATATAGCTGCTTGAATCAACGAGGATCACAAATGTAACTAGAGTCCACAAGTGCATGTGCAATCTCCTCCACTCCTTTGATATCTACCACTAGATTCTACTAGTGGCTGGAGTGATCTTGTCCACTGCTTTTGTACCTTCCACTAGAGTCCACTAGTGGTTGTTGTACTCACCTCTTGAGTTAAGTCCACCGGTCTCAAGTTAACTCACGTTAACTTGAGTTAGAAGGCTCTAGAGCTCTTTGGGCAAAACTCTCTCCCCATGCTCCCCATGGGGATTGAACCTAAGACCTCCTCCTTCACAACCATGAGACTTAACAACTAGGCTAAGTGGATTACTTGAATATGAGAGCACATTTATGATTGAGTCTACTCTTGAGATCTTTGGTCCTACAGACGAGTGACCAAATGGTACCCGATTTCAGATCTGTCTGAAGCTATCGGATCCTAGACCATAGACTTACTTTATTACATTGATGCCACACCCACGAGCAATAAGGATGATCACCTATGAAGTTAAACGACGCACAAAATTGGAGAATTGATGAAATAAAGATCTACATGTAGAGAGCATGAAGATGATGAAATCCTTCAAGGTCTCCATGGAAGCATGAGGAAGATGATGAGCCTATTAAGGTCACCATGAAAGCTTGCAAGAGCTCTCATATCAATGCAAGAGAATGAGGAATTACCACCACCACGTGCTAGAGAGATGACTCTCCTCCCAACCTTATGCATGTATATATAGCTGCTTGAATCAACGAGGACCACAAATGTAACTAGAGTCCACAAGTGCATGTGCAATAGCCTCCACTCCTTTGATATCTACCACTAGAGCCTACTAGTGGCTGGAGTGATCTCGTCCACTGCTTTTGTACCTTCCACTAGAGTCCACTAGTGGTTGCTGTACTCACCTCTTGAGTTAAGTCCACTGGTCTCAAGTTAACTCACGTTAACTTGAGTTAGAAGGCTCTAGAGCTCTTTGGGCAAAACTCTCTCCCCATGCTCCCCATGGGGATTGAACCTAAGACCTCCTCCTTCACAACCATGAGACTTAACCACTAGGCTAAGTGGATTACTTGAATATGAGAGCACATGAACTTATGCTTGAGTCTACTCTTGAGATCTTTGGTCCTACAGATGAGTGACCAAACGGTACCCGATTTCAGATCTGTTTGAAGCTATCGGATCCCTAGACCATAGACTTACTTTATTACAGTTACACATAGGGTTGAGTGTCTAAAATGCACAAGATTGCACATAATAAACAAGATATGCTTCTGGAATGAACTTAACACTCAATAGAGGTACCCCCAATGTTTCAAGGCTGTATAGAGATAGATCCCAAGAGAGTAAAATTGAGATTTCTCCAAATCTACAATACCAAATGCTCCCAAAATTTGTACATAAAACTAAGACACTAATATCTTTCAAAGAGATGCTCATTCAACTAATTTGGAGCTCCTTAGAGAGAGCAACAACCTCTACAAGTTCATTATTGTTGAGAAGATGGTGCAGGGAAATGAAGGAACAACACAATGATGGCCAAAAGTGTATATATTGCTTGAATCTAATGTACAAGGGATTGGGAGACTTTATATAGACTCTTGAAGTATTCAATAACTTTTTTACAAGGACTTGAATTCGATTACAAGGGGGTTAGTTTGTTGGAATGAATCAATATACTTTCCTACAATCTAGAAAAAGTGAAGATTTAATTTGATCTACTTTTTGGTGATTGATTGATTGTCTTAAACCACCTCAAATTCATGGAATTTGAGTCTTCTCTTTGTCCCCTTACAAGTGTAAAGCTCTAGGCTTTTACATATGGTAAATGATCTAAAAAATCATTAGAAAAAATACAATAAAATAGCATAAATAAAGAACTCTTTAATGGGTGGCTTCCACATAATCCAAAGATGACGTAGAGATAATTCTCCTCAAGCATAATTTAAGCTTGATGTTCCAACAATCTTTGCCTCTATGGTTGTCATCCTGTTCAACAATGTAGGCAGATTCTCTAATCCTATCAGAATCATCAACTATTCTATCAATTGGTTCTTCACTTTCTCCACTACGCCTTTTGTAGCCTCCCTCTAACCTTCTCGATTTTGTCTACTAAGAACCCATCGTTTCCCATGGGGAATGTTGTCTTGCCAATGGTGCCCTACACTCTCCCTCCTTGCACATACAAATCATGTTCCCATATTCTCTAGTTCCTATCTATTCAGGGTGTCATTTTATCAAGGTGTGTCAGCCTACATTGACATCTCACCTTAAACCTCCCTTCTACTATCCGTCTCTATGCCCTCTTGGTGCCTACATTCCCTCTTCCTCTCCCTCTGCATGTGTGTTCTTATATACATATCAGGATATATCCCGCTTCATGTGTGTCAGGTACCTTATATACATGGTGTTCTTGGATTTGCACCTCAATAAGGGTGTTACAGATGGTGACCTCAGGCTAGCAGTGTAAGTGTCGGCTAGAGTTAATGATTCACTTCTCAATGCTCATACATAATCAAATATTTATAGGTGCATAATAGAATTTTGGGCGGGCATTGGTCCGGACCGACTGGTACTTGCTTCCAGAACCCAAAGTTGCAATCCTTCAGAGTAGATGCCATGGTTGGCTTCAAACCTTCTAGCTATCGAATTGTTGGGAGTAACCTAAATCCGGAATTAGTCCAAATGTGTCTTGAAAAAAGACCTTCTTATAGAAATTTGATATCATGAACATCCATTGAATGTACACATTGCTATATCCCCTATACTTCGTTCATCTTAAAGATATTCTAATCTAATCAAAGACATTTCTTGTAGAATTAGTCGATTTTTGTAAATGTCAAGGAGTCCTTGAGCCTAAAGAGTGATTTGCTGCATCTATGGAACACTAGGACCAAATTAAACTCATGTAAAAAGGGTCAAAACTTTTGGTATAAAAATGAAAAGCTCTAATTTTGTAGGGAATCTTCATTCATTTCAATAGAATTTTGGGCATCTATTTTCTTTGTATCTTCTCTTCCATCTTCTTCTTCATTTGAAGCTTCCATAGTGTGCTTAAGATGTCCACCTAAGGTAAGTGTTTTTATGAATGTTTGGCATGTGTATCTTGCTTCCAAGTGTATGTATGAGGGTCAATCCTCTTCTTGAGCATGTATGTGGACTCCATAGCTTTGTGAGAACGTCTCCATGCACTTGAATTAACATACTTGGATTGATAACCAATTTCCACCATTTGATGCCGATTAGGCTTTAATCTAGCGCGTCCACCACAACCTCTGTCAATTAGTAGGGTATTATTTGAGTAGGTATTATTTGAGTAGGTTTCAGGTTGAATTGACGATCCAACACTTCCAATTTTATCTTGGACTTTCCTTGTATTACTACCTTGTGCTACCTCCATGGTCAAATCATATTATTCTAAGCAAGATGATGAACAAGAAAGAATGAGGCATACATATTGAATTGACTATCCAATATTTCCAATTTTATCTTGGTCTTTCCTACTATTACTACCTTGTGCTACCTCCATGATAAAATCATTCTATTCAAAGCAAGATTGATGAACAAGAAATAATGAGACATACAGATCGTATTGGGCATGTGAAGCCCCTTCTAGCATTGATTGCTTCACCTCAATAGATGTTATGGAAGCTTCAACAGATCTTATGGAATGTGCCTCGATTGTTCTAACATTAGTATACAGAGCTCAATTGTTTTGGTGCATTATTATAGGGGAAACCACATGGAGTTTCAAAGTTAGCTCATTTTCTAGCACACAATTTATGGAATTTGTGTGGGAATGATAGATAATGAAAACACGTGTGTGTCCAGAGAAAGCTCGCACGTAGGGGGTCCTGACTTCTGAGTCCTGACTCTCAAAGAATTCTGGTTCTTGAAGCTATTTTAAGGCTATTTTGACAATAGCATGACACGGTCTGGCAAATGTTCTGAAGCAATCAACTATGGACATGTGGCCTGCACAACAGGCCAAGGCAGAAGACATTTTCCATTACATGTCATGGAACATATATCATATTTTCCGGGTCCAGCTTAATATTTGAGTATATCGGGTGCCAACTCACCTAAAAAACAATAGTTATATATATTTTTCGATTCCATATGACGTGTATATGTCGTTTCCTACTATTTTTATGTCCAGATAGAAAATCTAAAAGAAGTTTTGTAAAATCCACGCTCTTATGTGAAGAGGTGAAAAGAAGGAACTTCATTTTTTAGGATGTTGGACCTGAAAGTGGTAGACTAGAATACTATTGAACTTCCTTCTTCTTACCGTCTTCGTGAACCGAGCGTAAGTGTCAATTCACACAGCCCGGCGATATCAAGTATTTTTTGAGACATTCTGTCGAAAATTCTGTCCAAATGGGTTTGGTGTAACAAGTAGCATCGAACGCCGTGGGGCTGATGGCCTGGATTCGATTTTCTACCCGGCTGGACATTTCAATTTCATTGTCATTTCAACTTTCTTTGTACCCAAAAAAAAAAACAAATTCTATAAAAAAAAAGTCCGCCAGAACAGTGTGAAATCACCCTAAAATCCTTACGTAGCGTGTTTGTTAAAACAAAACAGAAAAATGGTGAAACTCCACCATGATTTTCAAAGAGTTGGCACATGGATAGTCTGGCCACCCAAAGTACGGCGATTTATGCACTTTTTGCCACGTTCTCATCATACGTGTAATTTGCCAATCTTACGTGTATGGTTAGTTGATGGGTGACCCGAACGGGCGCCCAACGGCAAAAATAAGTTTTCTGATATAATTAATAACAACGATGGCAATAATACGCACGGTCGTTCGTATTGCTTCTGAAGTAATAATGCGCATGGCGCATGGTCCTATTGTTCTTTGACATGCACACATAATATACACATATCTTCCATGAACCATATATATTCTGGATAATCTTATCTTTCATCGCTTCGAAGCTTGAACAATCATGTATTTTATTGCTGTTTTGATCGAGTGCTTGTAGATAAAATTTATGCAAATCTTTTCTTCTGCACTCAACAATTTTTGTTTAGAATGTCTTCGATATCGTGAACATAGATATAGATAATTCTATTTTGAAGCCGAGGACTTGTATGATTGTCATTCATAACATCCTATCCAAATTCAGCGCCAAAATTTGCTTCAGACTCATCTACTCGTTTACCAAACACAAGTTTAGAAATTAAATATGCATAGATTTCAACTAATTCTTTATCTCCTAGGAAACACATACGTACTCTAAATAATTTAAATACGTGTGAGATGTATGTCTTGTGTAAATTTTGCTAAACTTCAATAAAATCATGGGGTTTTGGTATGATATCTTTGGAATGTGAATGTTTGAAGATTTTAATGCTCAATTTTTGCTCAAGTAATTGTTTTATGACAAGGTCGGCAGATCTTGTAAATGGAAGTGAAGTGGAGAATCACCTTGAAGTCGAATTCACCTCTCTTGTTCAAGTGATTTGTATTGGAAAAATTATGTATGATTATTATGCAATAAAAGGATTCCAAATGTTTTTATTTTTATTCATTTTCAATTGATCGAATTTACTTGAAATAGCTCACATGAAATCTAGTATAAATAATTAAATTAGTCAAAACATTTAATTAAGAAATATTAGTGAATAAGCAGATGTGCCCCTAATACCGGTCATCAAAAGTTGGGTGACCGTTCTTGCATGTGCCCATAATTTCGACGATCGGAGTTCGTCGGATCTATATTAGATGTGCCCCTAATCTCCGTTCGGTGACTCAAAAAGTGTAATCCGGTCACCCAAAAAAAAATGCATGTGCCCTCCCTATCTGTCCCGACTTCCAAGGGTCGTTGTTACTGACTTACGGTTACCCTCAGTCGAACAGAATATCGTGACATGATACACCTCCTGCTTTTGAGTGGCGCCTGATCCGTTTTGCCTTTTGTTCTTTAGCCTTTATAATACGTCCGATTCTTTGCTTGCCGTCGCGGCTCTTCTTTCGCCCGCTCCATCGTCCCCTCCGCCCTCCAGACTTCGTTTGCCGTCGCGGCTCTTCCCTGCGTCAGCACTTTGAGGACGAATGCCTCCCCCCTCCAGACTTTCGCCTGCCCTTCGGTTTTCTTTTTGCGTCGCTGATGAAACTGCAGTTTAATGACGGCTAGCTGCATCGCCCTTGCCCCTCCAGAGTCTCTGATGTTCTGATGTTGCTTGCCGTCGCGGGTCTTCTTTGCCTTGTTGCACCTGCACCTCGATGACGGCTCGCTCCTAATCAACATGCACGCTTACAATGGAGGTGCTCGATTGCTTCTGTGCAGCTTCAAACTAAAGACCTTCTATTGCTCGCTCATCGCATTCGTTGTCTTGTCCTGCATCATTTTTTTTCAGTGGCATTACGTTTCCTACTTCCTTCGACCCGTCTGGGATACGCCGCCTCCTCCCTTCCACTACCTCGTTCATTACTACTCTCCCAACCTATCTATCCCAGAGCTCTGCTCCCTACATGGCTGGCGTAAGCGCCACCAGCCCCGCCGTGTTTTCGATGCGATCATCTTCAACCACGAGCTTGACCTTCTTGAAATCCGCTGGCGGGAGCTGGACAGCGTTGTCTCCAAGTTTCTCATAGTCGAATCGAACACCACCTTCACTGGTCTTCCAAAGCCTCTCTTCTTTGCTGCAAATCGCCACCGTTTTCGTTTCGCGGACCTGGGTGGACGCATCATCTACCGGTTCTTCCCCGGTAGGAAACTGCGTAAACAAGAAAGCCCCTTTGAAATAGAGTCTAAGCAGCGGCGCACCATGAGCAAGCTTCTCGCTGAATCTGGGATCCATGAAGGAGATCTTGTCATCATGTCGGATACAGATGAAATACCTTCTGCTCACACAATTCGTCTTCTGCAGTGGTGTGATGACATCCCTCCCGTGCTTCACCTGCAAATGAGCAACTATCTTTATTCTTTTGAGTTTTACGTAGACAAAGAAAGCTGGAGAGCGGCGGCTGCTGTATATCGCCGAGGATCCACCTATTATAACCATGGACGCAAAGCAGACACAATCTTGCCTGACGCAGGATGGCATTGCAGTTTCTGCTTCAGGCATATAAGGGACTTTGTGCATAAGATGAGAGGGTATAGCCATGCTGACAGAGTTAAAGATCCTAGCCTTCTGAAGCATGCTAGGATACAAGAAGTTATATGTAACGGTGATGACATCTTTGGAATGCTTCCTGAGGAATACACATTCAAGAAACTTGTTGCAAAATTAGGTGCAGTGTCTCGTTCTTATTCGGCAGTGAATCTTCCTGGGCACCTTCTCAAGAACCCACACAGATTTAGATACTTGCTTCCAGGAAACTGTTTCCGAGAGTTATCATAAGTCTCTGGAGGTGGAGGCTCGCTGAGAGTGGAATTCATGGACATGCGGTTTTGGCAGTGCGATCGATAGTGTTGTCTAAAGAATGACAAGCTACTATGATTCCACGTGAGTGCATAAGTACATACGCAGAATTCTTCAGCGTATGCCCTTGTGATCGGTATATTGGTCATGGTTAGATTGTTGTACTATCGCCCTTGTGATTGGTCATTAATCGGCTAATCCGATGCCTGGTTTTAATAATAACATCCATTCCATTTCAGATATGAGCGGTGGAACTCATGCATAAGTTGCTTCTGTTCCGTCTGGAAATTCAAAGAAAACGTATGTGCCTCCCCTCATCTCTTCACATACGAGGGGTGGAACAGATTTCTCTCTCTCTCATGGAGTGTGCTTGTTATTGTATTTCCGTTCTATGTGAAATTATGAACGGAACTTGGACACGTTGCTATCTTTCTACTTCATCAGCAGAGAGAGATGGTTGATTAGTTTTATTTTATATTATTTCACTCCACATAGAAAGTCGAGCACCTCATCAGCAGAGAGAGATGGTTGATTAGTTTTATTTTATATTATTTCACTCCACATAGAAGGTCGAACACCTGTGAGGCGGGATGAGAACGTCAGAACAGAAATTCTGTTTGTGAGGCGACCATGAGAGCGTCGGAACAGAAATTCTCTTTCAGTTCTGTGACGTGGATCAGCATGAGAAGTGTGTCGCCGGATTTATGTATGTAATGACAGACACATGTAAAAATTGTTGATTGGTTTCAGCGCACTTTTCTCTTACCATTCCGCCTTATCTGAAATGCGCCATTGCCAACAACGTGTTCCTGCTGAAATGTGGGCTGGTCAAAGTCGATGGGCGTTGCACGTTGTGCTTCCTTTTATTTAAATCGGTTTTTAATTCGCCAGCCTGGAATGGTGACCACTCACTCTTTTTTCTTACATTTACTCATAAAACGATCGTGATATTTACGTTTTCTTGCTCCCACTTTTAATGTGCCACTTTTTACCGTGAGACTTAGGTTTCTTTTTCCTCCACTTTGATTAATCCATCAAACAGAAGCCACAAAGCAAATTCATAGTGATTTACAAAGCACGTTGATGAACATATCGTCCTTTTCGTGGGAGATCCATAAAACTCACTTTTCCAATCAAAGAACGGCAAAAGGGGAGGACACCATCTCGTTCTTTATTCTTCTACTTAAGAGAGTTAACAATTTCGCTATGGAGTGTTAACAATTTTCGCTATGGAGTATTTCTAACATCAAAGTTTGTTGCACATGTCTCCTTTTAAATTTCCTAGAGGATCTCTCTATGAATGCTATTGCATAGAGGTTGAGCATCCCATTGCTTCTTTGAGAATGTTTCCACCAAGAAATCATATCTTTTAATTTGAACAACTTTTGCATTGTTGACCAAGTTGTATCTTGTATGAGCGAGCATGGAAGATGTGGCAGATATCATCCACTAAATGAAGGCATCTTTCGAACCACAAGGAGCACGTTACAAGTTTTATTGGCTTTAGCATTTGTCCAAATGGCACCATTAAATTTTTTCTAGAGCATATTCTTCACTCTCCGTGTTATAGACTATGAATTCCTACCTCCCAATGGATCCATGAACATTACATACTTGTTAACATTAGAAAAAAAATCCACCTTGTCAATACTCAAAATGTTAGCTATTTTTTTCATTATTCCATCTAAAGTCTCATGCATGTAGGAAGTTTTAAATTTCAAAAGGTTCAAACAGTCCCTATTCGAAGTGTTCAATGCAGACCTGCTCACATGACATAGATATCAACCAGTGTCAAGAAATGGATCCTCACCCACAAAATGTCCATCTGAGAGACAAGTCGATGATATGAAGACCTTCACCACACTATGAGACATGCACACACATACACAAATATTCTCACACATGCATATACACATGCACACACACCCATGTGCAAGCCTCACTCATGGACAAGATACAAGAGTTGCCAAGAAACTCACACTTGATTAGAAGAGAGAGTGAACATGAACAAGAAGAGACTTACAAACGAGTGCTAGTTTACTTTTATAGTTGAATTTTATAACGTGATCCTCATATTAGTCTTCTCTAATTTAAAATAGGTTCGAAATCATCATTTGAACTCCGATTTGAGCACATAAAAATCTTGTAAAATTGTGAAGGGTTAGGGATGTAGAAAATAATAGTAGAGTGGAATAGACCTTTAACACAATTGATAAAAAATGTGACAAAGATAGACACAGATTGAAAGATAGAGAACTCAAATTCTCACATCTCCAAGAGCAATGCAACTTCAAAGATGGTGTTGTCCACGTATGTGCTCCCAATATGGAGCTTAGATGGCGATCTACATAGGCTCTAGATGAAGGGCTTACTAGTGCACACTGGTGTATAAAGCTTCACATATACCATTCTTATATAACTTTTACAATGGGAGTCAGTATAGATAGACATGGTTGGGAGAGACAATAGTTGGCAAAATATATCATCCAACAATATCTCCATGAACAAAAGACCTATTGTCCCTGCCCTCTGTGCCAGGGTGACATGCCCCACGGACCTTGCGAAATGGGGCAAGCCAACCTCTACACTCTCCCCATTAAGATTCTATGGGGAAATCGTTGGGCACCACCAAGCCTTTATTTTCACCTTGAATGGAAACCCAATGCTCCAAAATTTTATGCCCTACCTAAACTCATGGCTAGGCTCGCAAAGTTCATCTATTATCATCAACGGTCACACATAGACCTCATCAAATTTGGAAGTTAGGGTTCCACAAATGTTTGGGCTCTCATGGTGATTTCTCTTCATAATAGGGGCCTTACAATTTAGAGCAGGATGGATCTTGTGGTAACTTGAGGGTGGGGCATTGAGTATACCCAACATCCCTCCCTTCCTCTCCCCCATGTCCACCTTGCGGTGAACTACCTCCTTGGTCCAATGCCAAGCTTTAGAAAGTGTCAATGAACTTTCTCTCTCCCAAGAACCTTTGTGAAGATGTCCACTCCATTTTCTATAGTTGAACAATACCATATCTCCATGGTCCCATATTTGATTAGCTCACATACATAATGATACTAAATTTCTATGTGCTTGGTACATGCATGGAAAATAGGATTCTTGGCGATGGCCATACAACTTTGGTTGTCACACTTCAACACTCTAGCCTCTTGTCCTTGTATTCATATGTGGCATAGGATCCTCCTCAACCATACAACTTCACATCTTGCAACACATGCCACTTTGTACTCAACTTGAATAGAAGATAGTGCTAAAGTTGATTGCTTCTTGCTGATCCAAGAGAAAATTCTATACCCTAAAGAAAAGAAATATCCAAAAACTGATTGCAAGACAAGAAAAATATATCTTTCCCGAGAAAATTAATATATCCAAAATTATAGACCCTGAGACAAGAAATATATCTTGTCTAAGAAAATTATAGATCCTAAAGACAAGAAATATCCAAAATTGATTTTCTAATATCAATATATTTTGCCCAATCTGAATCATAGTATCCAACTAGAGATGATCCTTCTTTATAGAGGATACCATAATCAATGGTTCCTTTTATATACATGAGTAACCACATACTCGCCTTCTAATGAGTTTGATATGACTTATTAGAGAAGTTGCTTACTAGTCCAATAACATAGGAGGTATCTAGTTTGCTATTGCATGAGTAGATGAAACTTTCAACTAGTTTTTTGCATCTTCTAATATCCATTGGAGGTGAAGTATCTTCAATAGATAATTTTGTGTTGACCTCCTTCGATGAAAAAATCTCCTTGCAATCCTCCATGTTGGATGCCTTTAAAATCTATCTTGCATACTTTTATTGAGAGATGGAAATCTTCCATGGTTCCTGCCATACGTCAAAAACTAAGCAATAATGCATTAAACCTTAGTCTATCATTTCAAATTTTGAGCTTAGGGTATCTTTTATTTGTTGAAGAAGATCCTTATCATTTCTTGTAATCATAAGGTCATCTACATAGTTTACAGTCACAGTTGCCTTTCCTTCCTCTCTTTAGAACATACAAGGAAGCTTTAGAAGCACAACTTTTGAAGCATAGATCCAAGATACACTTATCTATCCATTGATACCATGCTCTTGGGACTTGTTGTAGCCCATATGATCCATTCTTCAGCTTACATACCTCATTCTCTCAATGGGGAGCATCAAAACATGGTGCTTGAGACACGTATACTGTTGAAATGAAGAGAGTCTACTCCTACTCTGCTTAACAAACATAATGCTACCAAGCTATGGAGTAAGAAATGAAAGATAACAAAACATGATTAATTAAATAAAATGGAAATGCTTTACATAAGATGATACATGAGCATGGAAACTTCATGAGTAGAGAAGCACACTTTTGGAAATGGGCTAGAGTGTATGAGATTATGTGGAGTCAAGTGAGGCCATCCTTATATAGAGTTGATAGAAAATCTCTTTGTATGTGTGATAAATGCACTTGCATGAGAATGAAAGTAGCCTTGTACAAAAGGCTAGAGCATGGAACTCTCAACACCCCCTTCATGTGTAATGTAGATCGGACATCATTTATGTGTAGGCATAGCTAGTACTACTCAAATAGTAGTCATCCTTGTATTCAAAGCAAATTATTCACAAATTCCAATCCCCTTAGCTTGTGAGTAGTCTTGTGCAATAAATCTTTCTTTGTATCCAAAGTACCATCAGCCTTGTACTTTAGCTTCCACACCCACTTGGTGCCAATGATGTTGCACTAAGGGGGTCGATCCACTAGCTCCCAAGTTCCATTCTTCATGATATTGTCCTATTTTGTTTGGATGGCTCTCCAGTTCAGATCATGGAGTGCCTCTTCCACATTTTTGGGTTCCTTTACTTGTTCTTGAATGAGCTCAGCCATCAAGGATGTATTTACAATATGGATACTTGGCCATCTCTACTCCTCTATTCTCTGTGGTTGCCTTGGCCCGTTTGCAACTTGTTCTCATGAGTGTGGGATGCAGTTTGTAGAATCATATTTCTTTTTCATTTGCTTTGAATATAGCATCTAATTTGTTGCCATCACTCCATGCCATGAGCCGTGGTTCCTCGTCCATGAGTAAGGCACTAAATTCTTCAAAAGTTACAAGTTGAGGTCTGATTTGAGTATTAATAGAAGCTGCTAAACCATCATAATTTGGTGGATAGATTTGAAGAAAAAAAGGAGATAGCTCCTTGCTTGACTTTTTGTATACCTGCTCTTGGCATTTGATCTCGTAGGTTCTTTATGCAAGTGATAAATACCTCTGTAGTCTCCCCAACTTTCTACTACTAGCTGATTCTCAAAGTTCTAAATCCAAGTTTGAGTATGAGTTTGATATTGATTTCTCAATATGTTCCATGCCTCACAAGCCTTAGTGGTATGCCAAACATAGACAGAACACTATCGATAGTTGTTGACGCTCAAGGTCAAGGACAAAGCACAGGAGCATATCAAAGAGGTGGACACACAAGAAGACGGAGCATGTATATGTCAAATTTTCCAAAGAAATCCCTATGAAAATAGTGATTTTCATCACTAAAAACCATTGTAAATACCATTTCACATTTTTGCAACTCCATTTTGTTCAAGCCCAGGAGTCCTCGAGCTTGAGGAGTATTAGAAGTAACAACCTACCAATTTTCATAATTTTAGACTCTATTTGAGCCCTCAAATAAGCCTTGGAACCTAATTTTCAACTAGGCCGGACACTAGGTCTGGATAGGGCTAAAACCACTCAAAAAACTATAAAAGGAGTTAGAGAGCTCATTTTTTAGGTTAGCTGGTGGTAGATTTGAGCTTTGTAAGAGATTTCTTTTGTAATCGAAGTTCTTCCATTATTCCTCTCTTTGCTCTTACTATGTGCGTTGTCGGGTCGTAAGAGATGCTCGGATGGTGGATCAAGTCATCCACCTAAATCGTTTGGCACACGCGGGGTGTTTGTAGCAAACTCAGGCTTATGAAAATAAGGGTTCTAATGACAAAACAATTTAAATTACCTATTTCTATGACTGAAACTAAGGTCTTTAAATAGTTTAAATAGCTATGGACCGTAAGGACGGGCAGCCTCGTACCTAGCAACAACTCCCGATATGAGATTAAAAATAGTGACTCTTCCGTTACGCGTTCCATCATGGTTTCTTCTACTAAACTATCAGGTAAGCTAGAGGTTTTTGGTCTGTCTAGAGTTGGCGGAACATTTTCTATATTTTCAATAGTATTGTGCTCAGACTCGTGAACTAACTTAGAAGACATCAAAGAAAGTAATGAGAAACAATATTGTTGCAAAACTGCTTGAATAAATTAATTGATAAGCTAATGGTTCAAATCAATAATTCTAATACAAATGGAAGGTCTAAATAAAGGGATGAATGTCTAATCAATTGGATAGCTGACTAATTGGAAAATAAGATTTAAATGAATCTTCAATCTTGCTGCTTCTCTTTACTTCACTTCAATAGCTTGAATTCATCAATGTTTCTGCAAAAAAAACATTAATAGAAACTTGAGCTCAACACTCATTTAAATACAAACACAAGTCGTTTCTAAACCACTCTTTTTAGTTTTAACTTTTAATCTACAACCACACTTTAATCTCCTTACTTACACCACACTTTCTAGTTTAACTTTTCTACTTTAATTACACTTAATTTCTACTCCTCTCTTTTCATCTTCACTAATTCTCTCCACTCTTTCTCTTAACCAACTTTTTTCACTTTAAGTGCATCTTCTATTGAGACCACTCCTTAAATCTCTTTAGTTACACAACTTATATAAGCCATTCTTTTTCCTAGCACTCATATAGTCCACTAGTTATTTATCCATTTAATTAATCATTTTAATCTAATTAGCCTATATTTCTTATTTAAATAAATCAATTAATTTAAGCTTAGTTTAAGGGTTTAATTAATTAGAACCTTAGTATTTAAATACACATATAATTTAATGTTTAATAAATATGTAATTTAGATATTAATGTTTTTGAATAACATCTATGTTAACCTTTTAAATATAGTAAAACCCTAGAAAACCTATTGGAAACCCATAACCCCCTTGGGTTAGACCATTAAAATCCTTCTGAACCCTAGCTTTAACCCATTAAAATCATCTAAACCCTTAACATTAACCAAATCTTATAAACAACACATGAATTCAAGAAACCCTAAGCTGAATACCCATAATTCTTGAATGTAAAAATAGGAAATTCTCATTAAATGAGTAATTAGAGTAAACCCTAAGATGAACATATGTCCTGCTTCATCCTTCATACCTGAAAACAGTTTCAAAATAGTTAATGCAATTAACACAATTGATCAACAGTGATATAAAAGAGGTTTAGAATTCACCAATAAATATTTTAATTTTTCGGGTCATCAATTGGAAGATGCAAATCTTCCAAACTCAGGCTTATGAAAATAAGGGTTCTAATGACAAAACAATTTAAATTACCTATTTCTATGACTGAAACTAAGGTCTTTAAATAGTTTAAATAGCTATGGACCGTAAGGACGGGCAGCCTCGTACCTAGCAACAGCTTCCTGATATGAGATTAAAACTAGTGACTCTTCCGTTACGCGTTCCATCATGGTTTCTTCTACTAAACTATCAGGTAAGCTAGAGGTTTCTGGTCTGTCTAGAGTTGGCGGAACATTTTCTATATTTTCAATAGTACTGTGCTCAGACTCGTGAACTAACTTAGAAGACATCAAAGAAAGTAATGAGAAACAATATTGTTGCAAAACTGCTTGAATAAATTAATTGATAAGCTAATGGTTCAAATCAATAATTCTAATACAAATGGAAGGTCTAAATAAAGGGATGAATGTCTAGTCAATTGGATAGCTGACTAATTGGAAAATAAGATTTAAATGAATCTTCAATCTTGCTGCTTCTCTTTACTTCACTTCCCCTCTCTCTCTCTCTCCTTCTCTGTCTGCGCGCTGCCGCGCTCAGACAGAGGAGGGGAGGGAGAGTCTCTCTCTCTCTCTCTCTCTCTCTCTCTCTCTCTCTCTCTCTCTCTCTCTCTCTCTCTCTCTCTCTCCTTCTCTGTGCGCGCTGTCGCGCTGCAGCAGAGGAGGGGAGGGAGAGATTCATTTTCTCTCTCTCTCTCACACACACACACATCACACACACATATACACTTCACACACACACATACACTTCACATACACACACATACATCACATACACACACTTCACACACACATACACTTCACACACACACATACACTTCACACACATACATCACATCACATACACACACATCACACACACACATCACACACACACATCACACACACACATCACACACACACATATATCACATACACACACTTCACACACACACATACATACACACATCACATATATACTTCACACACACACATACACTTCACATACACACACATACATCACATCACATACACGCACATCACAGACACACATATATCACATACACACACTTCACACACACACATACATACACATACACACGCGCAATGCTGCAGGGACCAAGACCAAGCCATGGAATAGGCATGGGCATGCTTCCAGCCGGACAATCAACATCAAGATCATCGTACACAGCAGTACATGATGGCTTAATATCCCGAGCACAAAGAGGGTCTAATGAGAAAGAAGGAAAAACAGAAGAAAGAAAGAGCAGAAGAAAGTACCTGCAAAAAAAACATTAAGAGAAACTTGAGCTCAACACTCATTTAAATACAAACACAAGTCGTTTCTAAACCACTCTTTTTAGTTTTAACTTTTAATCTACAACCACACTTTAATCTCCTTACTTCCACCACACTTTCTAGTTTAACTTTTCTACTTTAATTACACTTAATTTCTACTCCTCTCTTTTCATCTTCACTAATTCTCTCCACTCTTTCTCTTAACCAACTTTTTTCACTTTAAGTGCATCTTCTATTGAGACCACTCCTTAAATCTCTTTAGTTACACAACTTATATAAGCCATTCTTTTTCCTAGCACTCATATAGTCCACTAGTTATTTATCCATTTAATTAATCATTTGATTCTAATTAGCCTATATTTCTTATTTAAATAAATCAATTAATTTAAGCTTAGTTTAAGGGTTTAATTAATTAGAACCTTAGTATTTAAATACACATATAATTTAATGTTTAATAAATATGTAATTTAGATATTAATGTTTTTGAATAACATCTATGTTAACCTTTTAAATATAGTAAAACCCTAGAAAACCTATTGGAAACCCATAAACCCCCTTGGGTTAGACCATTAAAATCCTTCTGAACCCTAGCTTTAACCCATTAAAATCATCTAAACCCTTAACATTAACCAAATCTTATAAACAACACATGAATTCAAGAAACCCTAAGCTGAATACCCATAATTCTTGAATGTAAAAATAGGAAATTCTCATTAAATGAGTAATTAGAGTAAACCCTAACATGAGCATATGTCCTCCTTCATCCTTCATACCTGAAAACACTTTCAAAATAGTTAATCCAATTAACACAACTGATCAACAGTGATATAAAAGAGGTTTAGAATTCACCAATAAATATTTTAATTTTTCGAGTCATCAATTGGAAGATGCAAATCTTCCCGACATCCACCGCCACCAAACCTGCACATCGTCCCGATGGGCCAACTTGCATATTAAGGGAAGCAGCATTTTCAATGATTATCCTGAAATTAAATCATAGAACAGCATCAATTCTTTTTTAAATATATTTAATCTTATCAAATTTTAAATCTTTTCAACATGCACATGAAGTTTATTTCAATTACATCTGGCAATGAAAACATATTAAAGTATAAAGGTAAACTATTAACCTTTTCAGTCAACAAACATTAGTTTACATTTTTTTTCCATTTATAAACTATGTAAAGATTAGTATAAACAGAATTCATTTTCATTCATTCAAATGCAGGTTTCGTCATATATATGCATTCACATATGAGCAATCAAGCATGCCAAAGAAATCTACTAAATCTACTTGGACAGACAGCCGCCTTGTATGCCCAATTTTAATCACTAGATGTGTTTTTTTTTTACAACTAGTTTTCTTCATATAAATATGATGTAAACTTCATATCGATAATAAATGTAAATACCTTTTTGGGGTGGAAGAAGGTATAACTTCCATGTCAATATTCTTTTTTTTTTTTCGCTACTTTTTTGTTTTAAAGGGGAAAGGCTTAACCCCTTAATCCGAGCTAAGGATCTAGCTGCATGGACAAGAAAGATCTAGGTTTTCACAGACATGTATCATGCAACAATATGCTCCTACATATATACAACTACTTTCGTTATCTAAATGAACTACAAATCCTTCTATTTTTAACAAATCTCACTTAATCTATAAATGTAGAAATATAAATTATGTCTATTTTCCTAATATGGTTAAATAGAGTCCTTTATAAATTAATATTCTTCATTCCAGATTTTATCAATTAGTTTTATATGAATGCAAATAAAATACGTAAAAAAAAATTTTAAGACAAAGAAAAATACGACCTAAAATCAATTTTATCTTCAATCTGCTTTATCTTCAATCTGCTCTCTTTAAATTCATCAGAAGTTTTGGCATAACATCTTCAATTGCTTTGATCAATGCATCTTCAGAACCTGTAATCACTTATAAAATAGAAGCTACAAAACAAGTAATCTTCATTATCATTTATCTTGCAAATATAAATTCATATATTCTATCAGATTCATCTTCATCATGTCACAAAAAATTTCATCATAAGAAATTCATAGTGGTTATAATTATCATAAATAATGCATTCTTAATTTTTTTAAATAGGTTTTTCAACCTATGAAACAAAGTTCATAAAATTTAGGAAAAATCAAAATGTTCAAAGTTTTTAACTTGTATCTTTATAAATGAGCATCATTTTTTTTATATCAATGAAAAATTCATATCTGGATTATAAAAGTTCCTCTTACTCATCATATGGTATATCAATAAAATCATCCTCATATTGTAACATTTTTTTCATGTTCTTCATATTTATCATGATCATATTTATATCATATATATTTCTTTCTTTTAAAAGTATATCATCATAATTGTTGTAAACAAAGATCATTTTGTGCAAAATATTCATCATAATAATATTCTTCATAATTGTTCTTCATAATAGATTTCTTCTTATTTGTGAAAGAAAAAAAATCATAAATTTATCATAAGTTTAGGAAATGACAAGCATATTGATCAAAATCATTTGCAAGCATAATTACAAACATGTTTTTGTTTAATTTGAAACAAACTTTGTGTTTTCATATTTTAGAATTCTTTTGATTAAACAAATCGTAATGTAAACTTAATCATAAGTTTGTAATTAGCTTTTCAAACATTAAAACTAAACAATTTAGGTATATGTTTCTCAATTTTTAGGAAAACAGCATATATGCAGCAAGAAAAAATCAAAATTTGAAATGTTTTATCTTCAATAAACAATTCCATCACAATAAAACTATTCACTTAAATTATTCTCCTTTTTCTTACCTTTAGATGAGTTTTTTATATTATTTTCAATCTTCCATATGGCTTCTTGTACCCATTTTCCCATATTCTCGTCATGTTCTGATTGAAGTTGAAGATTTTCGTCTTCAGATGTTTGTACTATTCGTTCATCATTTTTATTTTGATCACATTTATTGTCAATTTCTATGACTTTAGGTTCTGTTTTAACCGCTTGTATATCTATATTTCCATCAATTGATTGTTCATTTTCATCATCTTTTATCTTTACATCTTCTTCTTTCTTAAACTTTTTCAATGTATCTTGATCCTTAGATTTAATTTGAAGATCAATGTTATTCATAGATTTAGGTTAAATAAGGTTTTGATCATTGTCCAAACATTCACATTTAGGCACAATCTTGGTGTTCATAGAATGTAATTGACATACATTGCTTTTCTCCTTATGACTCTTAGGTTTCCATTGTTTTTGAAGTTTGGTTTTAGGACTAAATTTTTCTTGGTCAAAATAGTCTATCATTCCTCCTCTACCTAAGTTTAATCTCAATGGTAGATGCGTTTGATAATCACATATTTTCTGTTCACTTTCTAATACCAATTGTTGGCTACATGCTTTCTCATAGGCCATACAATTCCCATAAGTATGACCTAGTTGGTCACACCAGAAGCATCTTACAGTTCTCTTCGGTCTTTGATATAAAGCCTTAGGATCAACTTTTACTTGATATCTATCTTTGCATTCACATGTAGCACTTTCGTGTATTTGATTGTTTAACCTTTCAATGTTCTCTTTTAAACTTGCAATTTCATGACCAATCGTTTTGAATGATGAAATTTCTTTTACATGATTTGCTATTGTTTCCATATTTTCATTCAAATTTGAGAGTTCATAATGAAGAATTCCTTCTAAATTCCTAAACTCGTGATCAAATTGAGTATCTATTGACTTAAGATTTGCATTAAAATCAGATACTACTGTAGTTAAGATTGAAAGAAACGAGTTTAAGGACTCAAACTTGGAATTAAGCTTTAAATCTATAGATGAAATTAATCGTGCTTCCATATCATGCAGAAGATTCTCTACATTAGATGTCATTTTCATTTAATTATGTGCAAGCAAAAAGAATCCAAATATAAATACCTGGAATCTGAATCGAAGAAGAGGCTTAAAAAGTGACTTGTGTATAAGTTTATACAATTTTTAATAGAATCAAAATCTAATACATCAGTTGCTAATGGATGATTGTGCAAACGTTCTTGCTTCTAATGTCGATGAAAAGGGGTGGCGAGATGAGGATAGCTACTTGCCACTCTTCGTGGAGGCGCTCAGTTCCCTAGGGAACAGCCCTCAACACCTAGAAGAGTGCAAGGAGTCAAAGACAAAGCCACTGCTCCCACGGATGAAGAAGCTTCTGCAATCCAACCTGTCGATATCATGTATGCACATGCACGAAAAATTTAAATTTTATACCTGAGCTGCAAGGCCGTTTGTTTCACGTCGGGTTCACCAATGTCGGGTCGTAAGAGATGCTCGGATGGTGGATCAAGTCATCCGCCTAAATTGTTCGGCACACGCGGGGTGTCTGTAGCAAACTGAGGCTTATGAAAATAAGGGTTCTAATGACAAAACAATTTAAATTACCTATTTCTATGACTGAAACTAAGGTCTTTAAATAGTTTAAATAGCTATGGACCGTAAGGACGGGCAGCCTCGTACCTAGCAACAACTTCCTGATATGAGATTAAAACTAGTGACTCTTTCGTTACGCGTTCCATCATGGTTTCTTCTACTAAACTATCAGGTAAGCTAGAGGTTTCTGGTCTGTCTAGAGTTGGCGGAACATTTTCTATATTTTCAATAGTACTGTGCTCAGACTCGTGAACTAACTTAGAAGACATCAAAGAAAGTAATGAGAAACAATATTGTTGCAAAACTGCTTGAATAAATTAATTGATAAGCTAATGGTTCAAATCAATAATTCTAATACAAATGGAAGGTCTAAATAAAGGGATGAATGTCTAATCAATTGGATAGCTGACTAATTGGAAAATAAGATTTAAATGAATCTTCAATCTTGCTGCTTCTCTTCACTTCACTTCCCCTCTCTCTCTCTCTCCTTCTCTGTCTGCGCGCTGCCGCGCTCAGACAGAGGAGGGGAGGGAGAGTCTCTCTCTCTCTCTCTCTCTCTCTCTCTCTCTCTCTCTCTCCTCTGTGCGCGCTGTCGCGCTGCAGCAGAGGAGGGGAGGGAGAGATTCATTTTCTCTCTCTCTCTCACACACACACACACATCACACACACATATACACTTCACACACACACATACACTTCACATACACACACATACATCACATACACACACTTCACACACACATACACTTCACACACACACATACACTTCACACACACACATACATCACATCACATACACACACATCACACACACACATATATCACATACACACACTTCACACACACACATACATACACACACACACACACACACACATATATACTTCACACACACACATACACTTCACATACACACACATACATCACATCACATACACACACATCACACACACACATATATCACATACACACACTTCACACACACACATACATACACATACACACGCGCAATGCTGCAGGGACCAAGACCAAGCCATGGAATAGGCATGGGCATGCTTCCAGCCGGACAATCAACATCAAGATCATCGTACACAGCAGTACATGATGGCTTAATATCCCGAGCACAAGCAGGGTCTAATGAGAAAGAAGGAAAAACAGAAGAAAGTAAGAGCAGAAGAAAGTATGTGCAAAAAAAACATTAAGAGAAACTTGAGCTCAACACTCATTTAAATACAAACACAAGTCGTTTCTAAACCACTCTTTTTAGTTTTAACGTTTAATCTACAACCACACTTTAATCTCCTTACTTCCACCACACTTTCTAGTTTAACTTTTCTACTTTAATTACACTTAATTTCTACTCCTCTCTTTTCATCTTGACTAATTCTCTCCACTCTTTCTCTTAACCAACTTTTTTCACTTTAAGTGCATCTTCTATTGAGACCACTCCTTAAATCTCTTTAGTTACACAACTTATATAAGCCATTCTTTTTCCTAGCACTCATATAGTCCACTAGTTATTTATCCAGTTAATTAATCATTTTAATCTAATTAGCCTATATTTCTTATTTAAATAAATCAATTCATCTAAGCTTAGTTTAAGGGTTTAATTAATTAGAACCTTAGTATTTAAATACACATATAATTTAATGTTTAATAAATATGTAATTTAGATATTAATGTTTTTGAATAACATCTATGTTAACCTTTTAAATATAGTAAAACCCTAGAAAACCTATTGGAAACCCATAAACCCCCTTGGGTTAGACCATTAAAATCCTTCTGAACCCTAGCTTTAACCCATTAAAATCATCTAAACCCTTAACATTAACCAAATCTTATAAACAACACATGAATTCAAGAAACCCTAAGCTGAATACCCATAATTCTTGAATGTAAAAATAGGAAATTCTCATTAAATGAGGTAAACCCTAACATGAACATATGTCCTGCTTCATCCTTCATACCTGAAAACACTTTCAAAATAGTTAATCCAATTAACACAACTGATCAATAGTGATATAAAAGAGGTTTAGAATTCACCAATAAATATTTTAATTTTTCGGGTCATCAATTGGAAGATGCAAATCTTCCCGACAGCGTGTGTGTGTGTATGTGTGTGCATGCTTGTGTGCTTTCACTCACACACTTGTGCCTTCACTTGCTTACGGTCTTCATACGAGTCCTCATGTCTCGGCGGATTGACATTTATGAGGTGTATCTCCTCACATTGGTACTTGCCATTGTGCTAGAGTAACACCAAATTTGGCACCCTTGTTGGGTAGAGAGCTTGGAGGACGAGCGTGTGATGGTAAGATGTAGAATAGCGATGTTGGAAGGTAAAAAAAACATCATTTGTTGTTCAATATTTTATTTTCCCTCTATATTCGTCTTCATCATCATCACCGTCCTCTCCTATCTTCATCTTCTCATATTTTTTCATTTTTGACTGTACATTCACCTCATTTTTCACTTGTGGCTGCAAGCAAGAAGCCTAGAGGGAGTTTAGAGCTGAATCGTTAAAGAAAAACTCTTGCAAAACTCTCAAAACACCAAAAATCTGAGCGACCAATCACAGGCATGAGATGACATGTGTGAAGTATCGCGAGGGCTGTATCTTGAGTTTGGAGAGAACCTTTGCATCTATAGGCACATAGGAGTCACGAGGACATAAGGTACATATATTTGCTAAAAGTTTTGAATTTGGAATCCAAAAATTCCAAGTATCATGGTCGGTTGAGTTCAGGTATCGCGATACCTGAATTCCCTTGTATCACGATACTTGGTAGGTATCATGTATCGTCGATACCTCAATCCTCATGTATTGCGATAGTGCACAAGCATCATGTATCATTGGGTTGAGTATCTTGTATCGTGACCATATGGTATCATGTATCACCGGATCATTTATCACAATACTTCATAAGTATCGTGTATCGTGACCGATCCAAGTACCGTATTGCGAATCCAAGTATCGTGTATCGCTAAAAGGTCAATATTGTGTATCGCGATAGCTCAAGTATCATGTATCATGGTAGCTCAAGTATCGTGGTGTCGTGTATCATTGCCTACTTAAGTATCGCGTATCGTGGAGAGCCATATTGTGTATCGCGATACTGCTCCAATATCGTGTATCGTTCACAGCTCAAGTATCGTATCGTGGAATTCCAAGTATCGTGTATCGTTTGGTTCAGATATCGTGTATCATCTTGGCTCAAGTATCGTGTATCTTTTGCTCCCAAGTATCACCGATACTTCCTAAGTATCATGTATCACCTGTTTTGAAGCAGTCCCAAAGAGGTCTTGTTTCCTTGTTTTAACCCCCAGAACCCTGAATTGGCATAACTTTCTCATACAAAATCCGTTTGTTGTGATTTTGGGTTCATTGAAAAGCTCGTTTTGAGTACTACAAAAAAATTTATTGGTTACGGTAAACTAATACATGGATTTATAGATATAGTATTTTGAAGTTGACCCTCAAGTGGGACTAGGAAACCAAGGGGACTCCTTTGGAATTTGAGCAATACAAAGGGAAAATTGGGACTAGAAGACAAAGCTTATGAACCTAAGATCTGGTAGACACCTAGGCAAGGATAGACAAAGCATTAGATCATCTGAGGCCAGTGTCAACCACACAGCTAGGTCTTGGTCACAACAACTTAGTGGTTATCCCTACACGCTAAGTTATGAAACCAGTGGCTCAGAAATGTCCTTTAGCATGAAAAGACCCACACATAGCTCAGGTACTACCTATTTATAGGCACCATAAGGTCCCCATAAGACCCAATTGGAGTATATGAGGACCAACCAATTAGGTGCATGCATCCATGAGGATGGCCTGAGACGATCAATGGTCCAACTCAAAAACCCAGATCAACCTTTTGGACTTGAACACCCAGTGGTCAAGTTCGAAGAGGGTTCATACATTGACAAGGAAGAAACCATGTATGTGGTCATCAACTAACCAGACAAGACAGATGAGTTTGGAAATGTCATTCCTCAGAATGAGATAGGAGACCTAGAGCAAGCAGATGTAGGACGAGAACCCAAGACTCCTATAGATAAGTCAATTTTGACCAGAGTGATCACTCCAGATTGGATCCCTCAAGACAACAAAAGCATAGAACTATTCTTGAACAGAGAAACAGAGGAAGCCTTTTGGAGATTCAAGCCAGATCAACCCAGCCCAATGGTCATCATCTATGAGCTCAAAGATCTTGAGACACTAAGCAAAGTTGTATATCAGGATAACACATCAGAGAGAATGTTCTTGATAATAGAGCATGAGAGGCATGCATACACTTGGAAGAGCAATTTGATTTTCCCTCCAACAAGGTCTAGTGTTTCCCATGGTCTCCAAGGAGCAGGATCATCTAAGGCTCATGAAACCTAGAGGGAAAGAACTAGAGAGAGGCCTGAGGTAAGCTTTGCACACACGGTGGGTAGAGACATATCAAGAAATGAGGGTGAAAGACTTGAAAGAGAGAGACACTGAGCACATAGGCATCAAAGAGATGAACATGATTTTCCATTGCCTAGGCCCCGAGAGCACCCAAGAACCCTTAGACCCTCTCAAGTGGATAAGGCAATGAAGAATTACTTTGATGTATTCGGAGATCCTTATGATCATGTGGCCGAGTTCAAACAAGTGTTAAGAGCTGAATATGTTGAGGACTTATTCACATAGTTCGAGGCATTTGGTTTGACTCTCAAGGGTACTGCCTTAGCTTGGTTCCAACCCCTAAATAGTCGCAACTATCAAGATATAGGTCAATTGCTAGAAGCATTCATTGTAGAATTTTCCAAGAGTGGTATCAGGCATAATACATCATCCTTGATCCACAGCTTCAAGCATACACCCCAAGAAACACTGCGACTTGCAAGAAGACACTTTAGACATACTTAGAAAGATGCCCTATCCCAGAGTTACCCACACCTTCCAAACAAGTGGCCATGTTTTTAGATGGCTTACTAAGCACCAAGTTAAGATCATATGTGTACTTGAAAGAGCTTAGATCCATAGAAGAGTGTGTGCGAATGTGTATTGACATAGAAGACAACTTGGGTAAGGAGTTAGGATTGTCCAAACTCCATAAGGACTCTGACAGTTCTATTAGTCATACCTCTAGAACCTCCATGGAGATAGAGATAGCGGAGCAGGTTGCCAAGAAGATAGGAGTTCAAAACAGACAAACACCAAGGGTCACCTCATTGAAGGGATGTTACAATTGTGGAGGAGACCACATGGCTAATGTTTTTCCAATGATGGCTCAACCCCAATGAAACCCTAATGCTCCATATTGCACTATTGAGAGAAAATACACCAATCATATGACTCAAGATTGTCCATATAATAGGCAGGTTGTCAGACAAAATTATGAGAAACCTTACCAATAGGGTAGGTATCAGAATCGATACCAACAACTATATTATAGGCCACAACAGCAGCATCAAGCACCATATAGGCCACAACCGGTCCTAGGAAACCAACCACGAGCTCCTACCAATGTGATTCTAGTCAAGTATGTAATGGCAAAGGAAAACCCTAACAGAGCATTGGTGCCAATGACCCCTTTGGTTCAGAAAATGACTCTCATGCTCATAGTTCTGACTACTCCCATGAAGTCCACAAGCTCATTACACAGAGTCACCTGAGCATAGTGAGGCTTATTCCTATCAATACAAGACACCACTTATGGAACAAAATTGGGAGTCAAAATACTCAAATGTCATGTACACAAATCCTAACCCGAGGCCCCAATCAAGAAAAGAAAGACCACAAGCCCCTAGAGGACCATGTTTTAGATGTCAGGGCAACCATTTCATTCATGAATGTTCCCACTCATGGACTCTGGGACAAGGACAAACCATCACAATACAAGGGTTTTGTCTTGAGTGCGGCAAAGAACATCTCTCGGGAGATTGTCCTAGGAACCCCTCTGGTGCGCTCAAGGTTACACCTGTCAATGTGGTAGGCTTAGTGGTGGATTCAAGTTCAAGTAGCAGTAATGTGGCTCCTATATAGGCAGTTACTAGGGCACAAGCCTTACAACAAGCGAAGCCGATTGAACAATCAGAGTCAAGCAAATCAGGAGAGCCTAATAAGAGAAAAACAGAACATGAAAGGATACCAAGGAGAAGGCTAATCGTAAGTGGAATAAAAAGTTATATGAATTAGAAGTCTAAAAGATGCAAAAACAAAAATAGAAGAAATTGCATCTCAAAACCCCTCGCATGCCAAAACTCCATCCACACCACCTCATCCCACTCCACCACTCACTGTAAATAGACCACAACCAGGGTCTGTTCTTGCAGATCCAACCCTAGAAGGCTTGGACATGATGTTCAAGGCCTACCACGCTCGACTTCACGAAGGGCCAACAGCTGCAAACCTATACAAGAGTTACCCTAGAGTAGATTTAGAGATTGAACGAACAAAAATGTGCATGAAAATGGTCAAACTAGCTCAGACTATGCTTGAAACCAATCAACAGTACAATGAGGCTAATTCTATCAAACCGAATTTGCATTTCAAGGGCTTACTAGAAAGATTAGAGCAGTTGGTAAACAAGCCCGAGGTTTCTTTACCTCCACTGGCTCAACCAATTATTGAAAGAGAAAGCTCACCACCAACAAAAGCTTACGTTCCTAATTCCATAAATGATGGATCACCTCTTTCAATTCAATGGTACTCTCAAGATTTCTTGCGGGAAATAGAAGAAGAGAAATGGGCAAAGGAGAAGGATAATCTTCCTATTCATGAAATTGATGATCTTCATGATCAATTTCCCCAAGACATTCCTTTCATTTATGGAGACCAAGTAGAGCAACAAGAAGAAGAAACATTAGATTTTGAATCTAATTCTTTACAAGAGTTGGCACAATTCACATGCCCATGGGAATCTGAATCTCTTCAAATCAGATCTCCCACAATACTGGTAAGAAATGAAGAGTCAGTGGTTCCAAAGAACACTAATGTCGTGAAGAACACTAATGTTCATTGTCATCTCACCATAGAAGAGTTGCTCAAAGTAAAACCTGAGCTATGGAATCATGTAGTGAATCAGGTTGTAGAACTTGATTCCAATATGCCAAAAGTAGGCTCTAAGCAAAAAGTCCCAGAGATACCTCTAGACAAAATAGGGGACATGAGTGAAGGTGAAGAAGGTAATACTTATCTTCTAATCACCCACCAAGGTTACACAACCAAAGCCATCTTAGATTCAGGTGCGTGTGTTGCTATTGCGATTACCTCCTTGTGGAAACAATGGGGAAAACCCGCATTAAGACCAACTAGAATGAAGCTTCAAATGGTAGACGGCCATGTTGAAAGACCTCTAGGATTTCTAGAAGGGATAACTCTAACCACTTGTGGGGTAGAGTTTGAGCACACCTTTGCTATATGTGACTTTTAGAAAAATAATGTCTATGAGATGATCCTAGGAAGACCCTTCCTACAACTGCAAATAGTACAAGATTGGGGAATCAAATCCTTATACTTGCAGCACTTAGGGGTCACAACCAAGGTCAATTTGGAGGATTACACCTTCAGAGATGTACCACCCCTACAGTGGAACCCTATCCACAAAGTGCAAGAAGATTCAATCTTAGTGCATTCTGAAAGTTCACTTGATCCATCCTGGATGCATGAAGATACTCATTTGTGGATGTGCAAGGTTGCAGAGGAAGAGGAAAAATGCCTGAAAGCAAGAGAAGAAGGAAATCCCCTAGGAGATATAACAGTTAAAGACCGAGCCTATACACCGATGATATTTCCAGATGAGGAATTTGAGCCTCATGGTTGGGCAGAAATCTTGGCCACCATGGACATTACTATCAATGAAGAACAATGGACACCTCATTGTGATGAGGAGGGTTATGATATTTCAGTGTTCATGTGTCAGCTTGTGCTAGAAGAATGTGACCCTATTGACTTCATAGAAGAAGAAGAGAACGATGATGATCTTTAGCCCATTGTGATGGATAGTTGCTTTAGCTCAAAGAAGCACTATCTCAAAAAGGAAGAAGAACCTCTCACAAACATTAAAACTGTAAATTCAAAGGATGGAAGTGAAGGTCATCAAAAGAAAAAGAAAAGAAAATCACTAAAACAAGAAGAGGAGGAATCAATGTTCGAAGTACCAGAGAATTTCAAGAAATATGAAGTTGAAGACCGAAAAATTCTGGTACGAATGCCTAAGAGAGAGGCCATCATAGGAGAAGCATATGACAATAAAGAAAAAACCAAAAAAATTATTGTAACAATTGAAGAGAATAAAGAGCAATGCACATACATAGGAGACAACCTAAGTGGAGAAGAAGAAGCACAGCTTGTAGCTCTATTAAGGGAATACAAGGATGTGTTTGCGTGGCACTATAGAGACTTGAAGGGAGTAGATCTGAAAATTTGCTCTCATACGACCCCCATGATAGCTGATGCCAAGCCCACCAAACAGAAGCCCTACACCTATAATGATACTTATGCAACACAAATAAAAGAGGAAATTGATAGACTGATTGAAGCTGGATTTATCTATGAAATTGAGCATACTGAATGGGTGTCCCCCATTGTAGTGGTGCCCAAGAAGAACGAAAAGTTGCATGTGTGTATTAACCTTAAAAAAGTTAATGCTGCTATGATCAGAGATAGCTATCCACTTCCAATCACCAAAAATTTATGGGAGCATGTTGCAGCCAAGGAAGTTTGTAGCTTCCTTGATGGATTTTCAGGTTACAACAAAGTAGCCATTGCCCCAGAAGATCAACATAGAACTACCTTTGCCACAGAGTGGGGAATCTTTGCATTTCGTGTAATGCCATTTGGTCTCACCAATGCACCTGCAACATTCCAAAGGCTCATGTCTCATGTCTTCAAAGAGTTCTTGCAAAAGATCTTAGAAGTATGTGTGGATGATTTATGTGCCCATTCCCAAGAAAGAAGACTCCACATCCCTGAGCTCAGAACCATCTTCAACAAGTGTAGAGAATATTGAGTGTGTCTGGACCCAGAGAAGTGTGTATTCATGGTACGTCAAGGTAAAATCTTGGGTCGTATCATTTCTAAGAACAGAATATCAACAGATGAGGACAAATTCATAGCTATAGTAGAGTTTCCAAGGCCAAGGAATTTTAAAGAGGTACAAGTCTTTATGGGCCATTGTGGATATTTTGCATGTTTATCCACATGTATGCAATCATAGCTAAACCTCTTTACGCCTTATTGAAAAGCTTTGAGTGGAATGATGAATGCGAAAATTCCTTCAATGAGCTGAAGAGACATTTGTGCACATCACGAATACTAACCAATCCTGATTGCAATAAACCATTTCATGTCCATGCAGATGCATCCAATCATGCAATAGAATGCGTGCTAGCATAACCCACAGGTGAAGGAAATCTAGATTTACCTATAGCATATGCTAACAGGCAGTTGAACACTGCTGAACGAAATTATACAACAACCGAAAGAGAAGGCTTAGGCATGTTATATGCTATGAAGAAGTTTAGACACTATCTATCGGCCAACAAGTCTAAGTTTTTCACTGATCATCAAGCTTTATTATATTTGGTCAATAAACCTTGCAATAGATGATGCCTAGTAAGATGGTTCCTCTTACTAATGGAATACGACTTTGAAGTGGTTGTTAGGAAAGGTAGGACCCAGCTCAGGGCAGACCATCGTTCTCGCATCACTTCAGGCGAGTCACCGCAAGGAGTGTTTGATGAACTGCTCGATGCTTATCTGTTCAATTTAGAAGTTTTTCCTAAATGGGCAAATAAGTTGGTACTTGTCCTGACCTTCAGACCAGCAAATAAGATTGTGAAAACAAACAAAGAAGAAATTGTAAAGTCACAAAAGTATCACATATTAAACAAGATACAGAAGGTGTACTAGCTTGTTGTGTCGAAGACAATGAACATAGTAGTTGGTTGCAAGAAGCCCATGAAAGATTGCTAGGAAATTACCACTCAAAACAACAAACATTGCAAAATCTGAAACGTTTAGGAGTGTATTGGCCTAGTATAGACAAAGAAATACATGAGTGGATTAAGAATTTTCCAATGTGCAAAGAGAGGACCCCAACGGAGCATGCTACCCTTTATCATGTGTCATTAATTCCAGGTTGGAGTGCTCCATTGGTAGAATTTATGAGATTGGGAACACTACCTAGTGAGGCTAGTCTAGCAAGAAAACGAAGCATGGAGCAAAAGGCTTAGGACTATGCCCTAGTAGGAGAAAACCTATACCAAAGAGGCAAAGATGGTTACTTAAGATTGTGTGTTCATGAATCATACTATTTGAAAGTCTTAGAAACAGCACATAGTCGCATTACAGGTAGACATTTCGGGCCTGATTGAGTGATTAAGAACATTCTATTCTTAGGACTCTAGTGGCCAAATCTTCATATGGATGCACACACCTATGTGAAGAAATGTGACACATGTCAATGTGCCCAATATCCGATCAGAAAAGACGAGATGCCGTTGAGGCCAATGATGGGAGGAAGTGCATTCTTGAAGTGGGGCATAGACTTTGTAGGTCCTATTAACCCCCCAGCTAGAAACTCCCATGCAGAATACATTATTGTAGCCAAAGATTATCTTACAAAGTGGGTAGAAGTAAAATCCATGACAAAGAACGATTCTCAAACAACGACTAAGTTCTTATTCGAGAATGTGTTCACCAGATACGGGTTACAATAGAGTTAGTAAGTGATAGAGGCACACACTTTGTGAATGAAGTCATTGAAAACCTTCTCCAAGAATTCTTGGTGATACATAAGAAGTCTACGCCCTATCACCCACAAGCTAACGGACAAGCCGAGAGCACAAATAAGATCCTTTGTAATGTATTGACCAAACTTGTAAATAATAAACGCTCTGATTGGGATAAACAAATTCATCATGTTGTTTGGGCTTATCGAGCGGCCTACAAAGCCACCCCATTTCAGATGGTCTTTGGTCAGAATGTTGCGCTACCATTGGAATTCCTAATCCTAGCTTTAAAAGTAGCACAAGAGCACGAGTGGAATGGACATGAGTTGTCCTCTAGGATCTTTGATCTAGAACGCTTAGGTGAGACTAGGCTATGCGTAGCAGTAGGCATCTACACTACAAAGAAAACTCAAAAGGCATACTTTGATGCACACATCAAGGATAAGGAACTGAAAGAGGGAGACCTAGTGTTGGTTTATACACTAAAGCAGCATGCCCGCAAATTGGAAAAATGAGGATATGGAAATTAATAGATTTTCCACTAGTGGTGCTTTTCAATTGGCCACTCTAGAAGGTGAAATCTTGCCAAGCTATATTAGTGGATGCCGAGTCAAGCTATATCAAGAACCTCTTATAGAGGACATGCTCAGGAGACTCAACACAGCTAAGAAGAGAAAAGAACAATAGAGAAGAAGCACAAGCAGAGGCTAGAGAGCGCATTAGGCAAAATAAGTTACAGCGATTAGGCCTGTATGTCAATCCTAAAGCCCCAAGATATCACACGGCTATGTGCACCAAAAAGAGCACACATCTTAGCATTATAGATAGAAGGCCATTCATCAAGGTTGAACTAGGGCATGAAAATGCTCTTCTTTTTCAAAGACCAATGCGGCCAGAAAAATTCACACAAATAGGCAAGTGCAAAAGTACAAGACGACTACTAGATCAAATGGACAAAAAGAATTTAAGAAGAAAGTAGTTTCAAGCATGAAGCAGATCTGGGAATTCCCATCCAAGCAGGACAACCATGACGCAAGAAGAACCAAGCAACTAGGACAAGCTCCACCACAAAGTATCCGACAAATTTGGGTGCCTAAGAAATTAGCTGCAGCTCAAAAAGGGCAATTACACATGTGGATACCGAAGGCACTCTTACGTGCACAAAATCCTATGATCTTCCTCATGAGAAAAGTCTCAACAAAGATGCTACGGAGAGGCAAGGGCCATTATCAAGCACAAAGATTAAAAGAAAATCAACTCACCTCTTTGACAATAGACAATAGACAATAGACAATCATCAAGGACATGGGTTTAGAAGCCAAAAGTACCAATAGCATCCATAGAACCAAATAGCCAACACACGGGACACAAAATTTTAGTAACCACCCAAACATGAAGAAGCCAACAGTGAGCAGTATGCAGCCAACCACTGTCCTCAAATGGATCTCTATTAAGAGGAATGATCGAGATCCCTCTATACCTCCAACAAAGGTGGCATCAACATCTACAAGCATATTGAAAGCCTCGACGTGCAACAACCATGTGCTTTTGGCATAACCCTATCTTTTGCACCATTCCAGTCATGCATTTCCAAAGTATGCATTAATATAGGGACGCATTACATGGCCGTGCATAGACACAATTGAGAATCCCAGGCACGTGAGACACATTTGAAATATATAAAATATTTTATTGATACTAACCACCCTCTATCTCTTATTTTATGCCATTGTTTCAAAAAAAAAGGAAAAAAGAAAAAAAATGAGAAAAAGAAAAGATAGGATAGGATTGTGCGCTTGAAGAATCTCATCAACTGAACCATTAGCAAGGACATCCAGCAACAAGTAGGACAAGCCAATGGTCAAAAACCATGATGGCAGTACAACATGAAGAGATGAACATTGATAGACCTTTCACCATGGTAAGAATTGCCTACTTGGGAAACACCAGAACCATGATAGATTAGGAAACCTCTTCATCAGCATACCCTTGAGCAATTAGCTCAAGACCCAGTTTCTTGCACCATAATTCTTCCAATGCATTCCCCAGGTATGCATGCATAAGGTCACATTCCAAGGCCATGCACAAGGCACATATTGTCTTCAACCCATGCACTAATGCACTTACCCATCATTCATTATGGGTCATAAGTACTTGGCATAAAAATTGTAAACGCTATGTTTGGAAGATCTAGAGGCCATCCATGCTACAACATCCGTACCTATGAAGTA